>JAWQFJ010028206.1:5000-75691 GCA_034096865.1 Theodoxus fluviatilis | reverse complement strand
TGCACCTCCTGCTTCTCCTGCACCTCCTGCTCCTCCTACTCCTCTTTCTTCTTCTCCTCTTCCATCTCCATCTCCTCCTGCTCCTGCTCCTCTTGGTAGCGGTGATTGGTGGTGGTTGGTGGTAGTGGTGGTGGTGGTGGTGGTTGTGGTGGCTTTAGGGTTAATAGAACTTCTATTAGAAGAAAAAGAAGTCTCTCTCTCTCTCTCTCTCTTTCTCTCTCTCTCTCTCTTTCTCTCTCTTTCTCTCTTTCTCTCTCTCTCTCTCTCTCTCTCTTTCTCTCTCTCTCGCACACACACACACACACACACACACACACACACACAGAGTGTCACATTTTTTGTGTTCAGGCTGTATATATCAATCTTTGAGTATTTCCGTTTCTCTTTTGTAGGGTGATGAATTACTACCTAATCATCTTCTTCTTCGTGCTGCTGAGTCTAGCAGCCATCTCCCTCTTTAGCAAGGTGACCAATGCGGGGCTCCAGACAGCACCGTGGTATCTGGGCCCCTACTGGCCCCAGAAACTAACGGTCAGTGTGACGGAAGTTTCCCATGAGACAGAATTACATTATCATAAATACTTATCAGTGCTTTTTTCTTACTCTTTAGGTTGAGCAAAACAAATTCATTAAAAACATTCCAGTGATGAGACACGATTGTGATCAAAGCATGCATTTAGACCTACTAAATATGGGTTCAAAGTTTCTTATACTTGACTTTTCATTTTGAGAAAATGCATTTTAAAAAGGTATTAATCTTTAGCTATCAGTTGTTGGCCTAATTTGCGTATTTCATGCATAAGCTGACACATGCACGTCATGGTCACACACAATCATAACTTAACAGAAATATAAACCTATAAAATCACAACTCTTAGGGCAGTTGGGGACCGCCACTGTAGAGAAGGAGTGTTCCATGCTCGACACGGTAATCACATGGCATATATGATCACTCACTGACAGTTACAAATAACTTTTTACAGATATTCATGACGTGTATTACACATAAGCAAGTGACTGCCAATCTACGCTCATAAGAACAGATTACGTAAGAGGTAAAGGTGTTTTATATAGCGACAGATCAGCCATGTCTGGGTCTCAGACTGTTTTGCACTTTACCCCCTGATCCCAAGCCGTTTTATCAATCCTCGACTAGCACCTGATAACAAACACAGTCACAACAGAGAGGACACGCACATTCGGGTACCATTACCAACTCCATTCCCCGGGAGTATTCCAACATTAAGCTGGCCCATGGCCCTAAGATGACCACATTGGCTTTCCACGAGTGTACGAGTAATCGTTTCTGTACTTTATTGAGCTTGGTCTCTGAATTCATTCTGAGCTTTTTGTTCCAGCCCGGGATAAATGTACTTGATTACTTTGCCTTCCTCATTCTCTACAACTACATCATCCCCATATCCCTCTACGTTACAGTCGGTGAGCCGCATTTCTCATGAACGTAAAACCGTTCGGTCTTCTATGTTAATGATGTGTACAATTACATTATCCTCATATCTCTCCACATGTGTTTGTATACGTGGGGTGCATATGTGTGTGTGTGCATGTGCTTCTGTGTGTGTGTGTGCGCGAGCGGCTGTGCATGTTTGTATGTGTGCGTGCGTGCGCGCGCGCGTGTGCGTATGAGTGGATTTTAGTGCATTCTCTTCTTTACACATATTAACACGGACGATTAGATTCGAGTCATTAAGGCTACAGCCTTATGAACTCGCCCACGTATCTGCATTACCACTTTCAATATCTCAGTCGACTGATTAATTAGACATTCTGCTACTCTCTGTTTTTCAGAAATGCAGAAGTTTATTGGGTGCCTGTTTTTTCGATGGGATTTGGATATGTACGACCGTGAAACCGATTGCCCAGCTATTGCAAACACATCAGATCTCAACGAAGAGCTTGGGCAGGCGAGTTTTTCAATGTTTTGCACCTAACTCAGCTTCTGGAATTATAAGAACAACACCAAAATCATAGAAGTGCATATTTACAAAGTTTAGGTCTCTGCACCACGAGGCATCAAAGGATCGACATAAAACTTGGGAATTTGCATATTCATGTTTCGAGTTAGGTCCCACCGTAAGCACCACAGGAATGAAATCAAACTGATGGATATGCATATTCATGTTTTTAGTTAATCCCCGCCCTACACATCGCTAGAACAACATTAGTTTATGCGTATTCATGCATTTCAGTACATCATACAATCAGTCCCCCTCTCGATGCAAGCTGTCTTCAGCTGAATCTTTCGACTGGAAGACCGACGGTGACTACTGCAGTGGGAACGTGTTTTCCTCAGTCAAGTCGTCTCTGACCCCCCCACCCCCACCCCTCCCCCCACTCCCCGCTACCCATCGCCCTTGCTTATACCTCCTGTTTTGTCTACGAACTGAAACGTCGTCCTTGCTCGTGTTTCTCATACTCTTTACGATTATTCTGCTTACTCCAGCAGCTCATCCAAAGGAAGCCCCAAGGAGATAAACAGACGACCAGGGGACACCAGCATGCCAATACCGCAATGGCCCACTTTCATTTTCAGATTTGCAATTGATACAGAAAAGCGATAGATATGCATGGATATCTTGACCATCGTATCCTATGTGATTCTCGAGTCCCTTTCCAATTTGTTATGGATAACTTTTATCTCTGGGGTGTACCAGAATGATCAAGTTCCTGTTGCTAGTTCCCCTTTCCACTAGCGCCACCCTGGAGTAAACCCGGGTACCTCTGAGGGCACTGTCAGCTTACCGTGATGTGATTAAATCCTGACAAAGCCTTGAGCCAGCGTTGGGATGGAGCACTCCCCAGGGAATGAATATGGGGCAGCCGTCTATGGACGTGCTGTCTGTGTCTTGTGTTTGTGGTCAAGTGCCTGGAAAGGACTCACTGGTTCGATGATCAGAAGGATAGTCTTAGGTAGTCAGAGATCCAGATGTTGGCGATGTTGCTATTCAACGCCATTACCTTTACCTTTGCGTTTCAGATTGACTTTCTCTTTTCCGACAAGACTGGAACTTTGACCCAAAACTTGATGGTGTTCAAACAGTGCTCCATTAATGGACGCAAATACATTGATGAGGAAGGAAAGCTGTACAAAATTATCAAAAGAAAAAAAGAACTGAAGACTTCATTCACCGTAAGTGACGCCTTATATAATAATCATAAATATATGTGTATGACTTCTTCAAGGTTCGATCAATTTTATTCATATTAGAAACTTTCTCCACAGGCTATCTTTTCTTTCTTCCTTTGCTTCCTAGAATCGACACTCGAGCAAAAGCGCTGAAGCATCAAAGATGAACCACAAGATCACTGTGTGAAGGACACGTTTCATCAAATCTTTTTACAATCGTGCCCAAAGCTGTGTTAACAAATTTAGAAATAAATATAATGCTCACACACCTAGAAATTATCGGGATAATTTTTCCTTAAATGATATTTTCAAATGTTCTAAATGTTCTAAAACTGAATGAACCCTTATTCTCATGGCACACTGAAAGCTTGGTGGGTTTTGCCTTTAAAACATAAGAGGATGGTCTATGATAGCAACTGTTCCTTTCCAAGTTGTCCGTTCTGCATGAAATGTTTTCTTTTATATCATCCATAGCGTTGGATGTAAGTTAGTAAGTCAGATCAAAAACCTCCCTTAAGGGTCGGGTGACTTCAGACGACTCGTAAAAGGCAAATGAGAAGGAAACATAGTCTTGAATTGCTCCCTTTCCAACCACCTTTGCTTTGAGTCTTCACCGGCCTTACATCGCCTACAAAGCGTGATAGACGTAAAGCCTCATTTATCCATCTATCCATCCATCCGTCCATCCATCCACATTCCCACCCATCCATCATTTATTCCTCCCTTCATCCACCATCCACCCATCCATCTATTCATGCATATGTCCACCCATCCATCCTTTTAATGATCCGTCCATCCATCCATCCATCCATCCATCCATCCATCCATCCATCCATTCATCCATTACTTCTATCCCTCCTCCCTCCCTTCATCAAGCCATCCCTCTATCCCTTCATCCATCTGTCCTTCCATCCATTGGTTCCTCCATCCCTTCATTCTGTAGTTGGGTGTTATATCCAAAGCAGGTCCTCTTTCTTCCTACAGCCCGAGGAGGTGGAGTTCTTCCTGACCCTGTGCCTCTGCCATACGGTGCAAGTACACTTGTCCCCTGAGATTACCATCCCCCACTCCAACACCTCAATATACGAATACCAGGCCTCCTCGCCTGACGAGAAAGCTTTTCTCGAATGCTGCAGAGGGTAGTGTGTGTGTGTGTGTGTGGGGGGGGGGGGGGGGTGAGGGGGGAAGGAGGCATGTGTGTCCGTGTGTGTACGTGTATGCGTGCGTCTGCTTGTGTTTTTTGTTGTTGTTTTTTGCATTCGTCCGTTGTCAGTGGTCGTTTAGTCTAATCTTGGTATTTTCATCGATAGTATTTTGTCAACAGCTCTGAATGTTTCCATGATTGTAGTACATGGATATCCTACAGAACAATGTCATGTCAGTTTGACCTCTCAGCTTAAGAAAACCTGAATGCCTGTTTGTGAGTTCAGATTCTCCATTTCTCGACTGTTTGCCCAGAAGTCAGAAACTGCAAGATCGGTTTAGACGATTGCTCATACACATGAATTACTGTTCTGGCCATTTTGAATGGCTGACGGAGCAGTAGCCAATAATGTGTGCTGGCAATCATCAACTTGAGCATTTTTCCTCAGAATTTGTTCGGCTCAAGAATGTAAACTGTCTATGACGTAGTGTGCCATATTACTTTTACATTCATGATGAAAGTTTTGGTTATTAACTATTAGCCATTCCGGCAGGCATATGAACAGCAAAAACCACGTGCACAAAACTTACGTTTTCCCCAAGACTCTCTGACCTATGACTCTGGTAAAAGTCAGAGACTTTCATATGATGACTGCTAATGATGTCTCTATAGTCAACATGGTCATCTTGACCAACAGGCGGACGTTGATCAGATATAATTACTCTAATATGTGGCAGTGAATGTTTGTGTGCCACATGCTGTGTGGAATTTTTGCGTTTTGACATAACATGTATCATTTAGTTAGTGCTTTGTATGCACACAACAAAGCTTTTTATTTAACAGTTATGGCTTCGTCTACCACGGCGTGAAGAATCAGAAAGCAATAATATCCATACAAGATACTGTGAAGTACTTCAAAGTTCTACACACTATGGAGTTTGACTCAACAAGGAAAAGAATGAGTGTTATAGTGGAAGATGACGAAGGTATGATTAACATAAAGAAAGGCACATGTGCACGCACGAACGCAAATATTCACACTCATTCACAGGCATGAACGTAAATGCGCGTGTGTGCGCGCACCTGCACACACTCATACACATACACGCCCACACAAACACACACGCATGCATACACATACACACGCACGCACGTACACACATACACACACAAACACGCACGAACACACACAGACACACACTAACACACACCACACATTCGAATATGAACGCATACACACACACACAAACACACATCATACACTCAAACACACACACACACACACACACACACACACACCATTTTCGTTTTGTCATTAAAAAACATCAATATTCGTCACCTTTTTCGTCTCTTGATTGAGAAAATATCCATTTTGCTTTGAATGAAGGCGAACGTGACCATTCCTTGGCAACAAATGTAAAACAATGAGTTTGAGGAGGGGAACGAGCAGGTGAAGTCGAACTGTCAGCTAGGACATGATGAGGATGGTAGCGAGGGGCGAAGTGGAGTGCTATGGGACAACGTCATGGCCAAGCAGTTTCTGTTGTGGCTGACCAGGCCTCATTCTGGGTGCCAGTCTCATTAGACCTTTGTATGATGGCGAAAAGACGAGTTCCTGTTGCTAATTCTCTTCTTTCCTGTCTTATTTAGATCACTTGTTTTGATCTCTGCATTGTGCAGGTCGTATAATCCTGTGTGTGAAGGGGGCAGAGAACGTGATGATGGAGAAGGCAAGGGGTGGCCTCAACAGCACGGTGCTGAAACACGTGGACGAGTTTGCCCATGTAAGTGCAATGGACGTGTGACTTAACCCAGGTATGTCCTACTGGTTTTAGCTTTCTCCTGCAGAGAAGATTAGAGCATACTGTGAGCCACACATTTTAGCCTTTATGCTTGTCCACAGCCATGCAAAATGACTTGACACATATTTTTTGTTTGCCATTTTGCATGCATAGCACAGTCCCTATCCTCACTCACAGCCTAGTCTGTTAATGATTGTCTTTGTATTTTTCAGTAGTTCAGTGGTCCCGAGGAGTATTATTCAATACAAGAGAAGATGCTGAATTATCTTAAGGGGAGGTACAACCTGAGGAGGTGAAAATCTTACTTCTTGCCTTTAGACTTCTGCAATGCAAGTATGTTGTAGGCTTTGACAAGTAGAATTAAAAAATTAATTTTTCATGTTTTTAAGATTGGTCATGTGACCAACATGGTCGCCTGATCTATAAATAGTAACACAACAAATAATTTCAATAACTCAACACAGAATGAAGCCATTTACATGAAATTTATTGTGAAGATAAAGGATACAATGCTGTAGGGCAAGAACAACAAATTTAAGCTCTGTAACATATTTACACAAAGTTATGAATTTTTGAAAAAAAAAAGATAGATGAAATGCGCATAATTTCCCCACAGTTTTCTACTAAATTTACCATACTAGCAAAAGTACACTACATAAAAGAAAAAAGGTTGGTTCTTGCCCTGTACAATTTAATGCAGATCAACTCTGTAAAAAATCAAAACTGTACAATGAACATGTTGCCCCTGCTGCTCAAAAAACAAAATACCCTCATTGCCAAAAACCAAATTTGAGAAAAAGCCCAATTAAAGCTTTGGAAAGGAAATGCACCAAGAAAACCTAGTAGGAACCACTTCCAGCTTTGTAGGAAGGTTCCCCCTCCTCTCTAGCAGAGGTAGACCTCTTCCTTTTTCTCCTCACTGCCTTGGCCTCTGCAGTGCTGACCACCAAGGATGCCTGCACTCTGCCTTAGTCAAGTCTCTGAAACCCCCTTTTCAGGTTCGTACCACATTTCAAGCTCAGTTTTTGGAAGATCTTGATTCTTCTACATTCCCCATAATTGAAAACCACAACTGCATCATGCACTGCAGCTTCCAATCTCTCTCTCTCCCATCATATGTTCTTTTGGGACATCTGCTCCAAGACTTTCATAGTTTTTTTTTGTCCCTCCATGTTCACACTTGCTGAGGAGTTCATCACTAGCCAGTTCTTCAAAGACAGGGAGAATTGTCTGAGTGACAAATTCTGGGAAGGCATGTTGATTAACCTTCTTCATGTCCCCATGTTTGACAATGTCTATGATCCTGTAACCAGTCACCAGATGATCTGTAGTCTGGGATGAGGAAGCAGTAGCAGCAGCAGCAGCGTGGAGCTTCTTTGAAGAGGCTGTCTCTCTGGTTGCCACAGGAGGATTTTTCTTCTTCTTGCTATAGTGACGTTTCTTTCCCTTGTAATACGGTTTTTTGGGCATTGCTGCAGAAAATACACAAACAGGGATTAGGCTTTAGCATGCACTGCAGAATATATGGCATCTAAGAAAATCAATAGCAGTAAATAGGGTTATTTTGATCAGAAACAAAAACATACACGATACTGGAAGTGGGCGTGGGTGAACAGTGAGTGAAATTCCAAATAAACACCCAACAATAACAACCGGTCACGATCGTGAATGAAACAATAAGGCTGATCAGATCTCTGTGTATGGGCAAGGATGCAGGAGAAAATCTAATCTCTTATCATACACAGCAGTATTTCCCACAGTTTCATTCCCACAGTCCAAAATGCGAAGATCAATTGAATGTAAACAAAAAGTTGGAGACATCGCACGCGATGTTCCCAAACGTTACTCAAATATCTCTCAACATAACTATTCAGATCTTGAAATCATGAAGGTATACATACCTGTAGCTTGCAGATGGTGTTCAGACACATAAATTTGTTCCAATCCAGCAGAAAACACCAGCTGTAGGTGTATTTCGTTCGCCGCTCGAAGCTGAGAAACGCAAGTCGACCATGTGCCATGCACGTATATTAGCTGCGCTCTGATTGGTCGAAACCAAGGGTTCATCTAAGAGTGGATTTAAAAAGCTGAATTGTGGTGAAAAAAGAAAAGAAATCGGAGCAGTAGATTTTGAAACATGAATAAGTCAAATTATGCATATTTAATGAGGTAATTTATTCAAAAACCTAGGCATCAAAAGATTGCTAAAAGGCGTACTTACTTAGATTCTTTTTCATTGATATTTTGATACATTGTACGGGAGTGGTTACACATTGACATCGTGTACAAAACTCATTTTCGATATTTTTGATGAAAAATGATGACTTTGGTGGTTGTACCTCCCCTTAATTGTCCCTCTGTATGGGAAGATCCGCCATGTACACATTTCACGCGATAAACAAACGATTGGTCTTCTCTGTCAGGCACGCTTTGAACAGTTAACGACGACGGTGGTGCTGAGGACGACGAAGAAGACAACAATGAGGTCAACGAGAACGGCTACAATGAAAACGACAACATTGCTGACGACAGCAACAAAGACTGTCATAATTACACGGTTCTACTCGATTCCAAACACATGCCCTCCCCATCACCACCGTCGTCATCATCATTGCCGTCGTAGTCATCATCTCTTTCCTACACTCGACTTCCGATTCGACATGTTGCTTTCAGTGAATACAGAATTCAGATGAGTGGGTTATTTTTAAAGCGACGGATGAATGCCTAGTTCTCAGATATCAAGAGAGACGAGAAACATTGTGTGAATTCGCTTGAATCGTCCATTTGGTGCTGTTACCACTAAGCAGTCCTTTCACTAATGAAGCTGTTGTGGTTAAAGATCAAATTTCAATAAAGAAATACTAAAAATACAAATTTCAGAAGGTTATACACTGTCAAAACGCGGGAAGACATTCTTCACAGCCTGGAATGAACTGAGGACCCATTGTATATCTGCGTATCATCGACTACACTCCATCTGTAGCATTGACTTCACTCCATTTGTAGCATCGACTACAGTCCGCCTGTAGAATCGACTTCACTCCATCTGTATCATCGACTACAGTCCGTCTGTAGCATTGACTTCACTCCATCTGTAGTATCGACTTCACTCCATCTGTAGCATCGACTTCACTCCATCTGTAGCATCGACTTCACTCCATTTGTAGTATCTTCACTCCATCTGTAGCATCAACTGCAGTCCATCTGTAGTATCGACTTCACTCCATCTGTAGCATCGACTGCAGTCCATCTGTAGTATCGACTTCACTCCATCTGTAGCATCGAATTCACTCCATCTGTAGCATTGACTTCACTTCATCTGTAGCATCGACTTCACTCCATCTGTAGCATTGACTTCACTCCATCTGTAGCATTGACTTCACTCCATCTGTAGCATCGACTTCACTCCATCTGTAGCATCGACTGCAGTCCATCTGTGTATCGACTTCACTCCATCTGTAGTATCGACTTCACTCCATCTGTAGCATCGACTTCACTCCATCTGTAGCATCGACTTCACTCCATCTGTAGCATCGACTTCACTCCACCTGTAGCATTGACTTCACTCCATCTGTAGCATCGACTGCAGTCCATCTGTAGTATCGACTTCACTCCATCTGTAGCATCGACTTTACTCCATCTGTAGCATCGACTTCACTCCATCTGTAGCATTGACTTCACTCCATCTGTAGCATCGACTTCACTCCATCTGTAGCATTGACTTCACTCCATCTGTAGCATCGACTTCACTCCATTTGTAGTATCTTCACTCCATCTGTAGCATCAACTGCAGTCCATCTGTAGTATCGACTTCACTCCATCTGTAGCATCGACTTCACTCCATCTGTAGTATCGACTTCACTCCATCTGTAGCATCGACTTCACTCCATCTGTAGCATCGACTTCACTCCATCTGTAGCATTGACTTCACTCCATCTGTATTATCGACTTCACTCCATCTGTAGTATCCACTCCATCTGTAGCATCGACTTCACTCCATCTGTAGGGTCGACTTCACTCCATCTGTAGCATCGACTTTACTCCATCTGTATCATCGACTACAGTCCGTCTGTAGCATCGACTTTACTCCATCTGTATCATCGACTTCACTCCATCTATAGCATCGACTTCACTCCATCTGTAGCAATGACTTCACTGTATCTGTAGCATCGACTTCACTCCATCTGTAGCATCGACTTCACTCCATCTGTAGCCTTGACTTCACTCCATCTGTAGCATCGACTTCACTCCATCTGTAGCATTGACTTCACTCCATCTGTAGCATTGACTTCACTCCATCTGTAGCATCGACTTCAATCCATCTGTAGCATTGACTTCACTCCATCTGTAGCATTGACTTCACTCCATCTGTAGCATCGACTTTACTCCATCTCTAGCATCGACTTCACTCCATCTGTAGCATTGACTTCACTCCATCTGTAGCATTGACTTCACTCCATCTGTAGCATTGACTTCACTCCATCTGTAGCATTGACTTCACTCCATCTGTAGCATCGACTTTACTCCATCTGTAGCATCGACTTCATTCCATCTGTAGCATTGACTTCACTCCATCTGTAGTATCGACTTCACTCCATCTGTAGCATCGACTGCAGTCCATCTGTAGTATCGACTTCACTGCTTCTGTAGTATCGACTTCACTCCATCTGTAGCATTGACTTCACTCCATCTGTAGTATCGACTTCACTCCATCTGTAGCATTGACTTCACTCCATCTGTAGCATTGACTTCACTCCATCTGTAGCATCGACTCGTCCATCCGTAGTATCGACTTCACTCCATCTGTAGCATCGACTTCACTCCATCTGGAGCATCGACTTCACTCCATCTGTAGCATCGAAGTTACTCCATCTGTAGCATTGACTTTACTCCATCTGTAGCATCGACTGCAGTCCATCTGTAGTATCGACTTCACTCCATCTGTAGCATCGACTTCACTCCATCTGTAGTATCGACTTCACTCCATCTGTAGCATTGACTTCACTCCATCTGTAGCATCGACTTCACTCCATCTGTAGCATTGACTTCACTCCATCTGTAGCATCGACTTCACTCCATCTGTAGTATCGACTTCACTCCATCTGTAGCATCAACTGCAGTCCATCTGTAGTATCGACTTCACTCCATCTGTAGCATCGACTTCACTCCATCTGTAGCATTGACTTAACTCCATCTGTAGTACCGACTGCAGTCCATCTGTAGTATCGACTTCACTCCATCTGTAGTATCGACTTCACTCCATCTGTAGCATCGACTTCACTCCATCTGTAGCATCGACTTCACTCCATCTGTAGCATTGACTTCACTCCATCTGTAGCATCGACTGCAGTCCATCTGTAGTATCGACTTCACTCCATCTGTAGCATCGAATTCACTCCATCTGTAGCATTGACTTCACTTCATCTGTAGCATCGACTTCACTCCATCTGTAGCATTGACTTCACTCCATCTGTAGCATTGACTTCACTCCATCTGTAGCATCGACTTTACTCCATCTGTAGCATCGACTTCACTCCATCTGTAGCATCGACTGCAGTCCATCTGTAGTATCGACTTCACTCCAACTGTAGTATCGACTTCACTCCATCTGTAGCATCGACTTCACTCCATCTGTAGCATCGACTTCACTCCACCTGTAGCATTGACTTCACTCCATCTGTAGCATCGACTGCAGTCCATCTGTAGTATCGACTTCACTCCATCTGTAGCATCGACTTCACTCCATCTGTAGCATCGACTGCAGTCCATCTGTAGTATCGACTTCACTCCATCTGTAGCATCGACTGCAGTCCATCTGTAGTATCGACTTCACTCCATCTGTAGCATCGACTTCACTCCATCTGTAGCATCGACTTCACTCCATCTGTAGCATCGACGTCACTCCATCTGTAGCATCGACTTCACTCCATCTGTAGCATCGACTTCACTCCATCTGTAGCATTGACTTCACTCCATCTGTAGCATCGACTTCACTCCATTTGTAGTATCTTCACTCCATCTGTAGCATCAACTGCAGTCCATCTGTAGTATCGACTTCACTCCATCTGTAGCATCGACTTCACTCCATCTGTAGCATTGACTTAACTCCATCTGTAGCATCGACTGCAGTCCATCTGTAGTATCGACTTCACTCCATCTGTAGTATCGACTTCACTCCATCTGTAGCATCGACTTCACTCCATCTGTAGCATCGACTTCACTCCATCTGTAGCATCGACTTCACTCCATCTGTAGCATCGACTGCAGTCCATCTGTAGTATCGACTTCACTCCATCTGTAGCATCGAATTCACTCCATCTGTAGCATTGACTTCACTCCATCTGTAGCATCGACTTCACTCCATCTGTAGCATTGACTTCACTCCATCTGTAGCATTGACTTCACTCCATCTGTAGCATCGACTTTACTCCATCTGTAGCATCGACTTCACTCCATCTGTAGCATCGACTGCAGTCCATCTGTAGTATCGACTTCACTCCATCTGTAGTATCGACTTCACTCCATCTGTAGCATCGACTTCACTCCATCTGTAGCATCGACTTCACTCCATCTGTAGCATTGACTTCACTCCATCTGTAGCATCGACTGCAGTCCATCTGTAGTATCGACTTCACTCCATCTGTAGCATCGACTGCAGTCCATCTGTAGTATCGACTTCACTCCATCTGTAGCATCGACTTCACTCCATCTGTAGTATCGACTTCACTCCATCTGTAGCATCAACTGGAGTCCATCTGTAGTATCGACTTCACTCCATCTGTAGCATCGACTTCACTCCATCTGTAGCATTGACTTAACTCCATCTGTAGTACCGACTGCAGTCCATCTGTAGTATCGACTTCACTCCATCTGTAGTATCGACTTCACTCCATCTGTAGCATCGACTTCACTCCATCTGTAGCATCGACTTCACTCCATCTGTAGCATTGACTTCACTCCATCTGTAGCATCGACTGCAGTCCATCTGTAGTATCGACTTCACTCCATCTGTAGCATCGAATTCACTCCATCTGTAGCATTGACTTCACTTCATCTGTAGCATCGACTTCACTCCATCTGTAGCATTGACTTCACTCCATCTGTAGCATTGACTTCACTCCATCTGTAGCATCGACTTTACTCCATCTGTAGCATCGACTTCACTCCATCTGTAGCATCGACTGCAGTCCATCTGTAGTATCGACTTCACTCCATCTGTAGTATCGACTTCACTCCATCTGTAGCATCGACTTCACTCCATCTGTAGCATCGACTTCACTCCACCTGTAGCATTGACTTCACTCCATCTGTAGCATCGACTTCACTCCATCTGTAGTATCGACTTCACTCCATCTGTAGCATCGACTTCACTCCATCTGTAGCATCGACTTCACTCCATCTGTAGCATCGACTTCACTCCATCTGTAGCATCGACTTCACTCCATCTGTAGCATCGACTGCAGTCCATCTGTAGTATCGACTTCACTCCATCTGTAGCATCGACTTCACTCCATCTGTAGCATCGACTTCACTCCATCTGTAGCATCGACTTCACTCCATCTGTAGCATCGACTTCACTCCATCTGTAGCATTGACTTCACTCCATCTGTAGCATCGACTTCACTCCATTTGTAGTATCTTCACTCCATCTGTAGCATCAACTGCAGTCCATCTGTAGTATCGACTTCACTCCATCTGTAGTATCGACTTCACTCCATCTGTAGCATTGACTTCACTCCATCTGTAGCATTGACTTCACTCCATCTGTAGCATCGACTTTACTCCATCTGTAGCATCGACTTCACTCCATCTGTAGCATTGACTTCACTCCATCTGTAGCATCGACTGCAGTCCATCTGTAGTATCGACTTCACTCCATCTGTAGCATCGACTTCACTCCATCTGTAGCATCGACTTCACTCCATCTGTAGCATTGACTTCACTCCATCTGTAGTATCGACTTCACTCCATCTGTAGTATCCACTCCATCTGTAGCATCGACTTCACTCCATCTGTAGGGTCGACTTCACTCCATCTGTAGCATCGACTTTACTCCATCTGTACTATCGACTACACTCCGTCTGTAGCATTGACTTCACTCCATCTGTAGCATTGACTTCACTCCATCTGTAGCATCGACTTCACTCCATCTGTAGCATCGACTTCACTCCATCTGTAGCATTGACTTCACTCCATCTGTAGCATCGACTTCACTCCATCTGTAGCATCGACTTCACTCCATCTGTAGCATCGACTTCACTCCATCTGTAGCATCGACTTCACTCCATCTGTAGCATCGACTTCACTCCATCTGTAGCATCGACTTCACTCCATCTGTAGCATCGACTTCACTCCATCTGTAGCATCGACTTCACTCCATCTGTAGCATCGACTTCACTCCATCTGTAGCATTGACTTCACTCCATCTGTAGCATCGACTTCACTCCATCTGTAGCATCGACTTCACTCCATCTGTAGCATTGACTTCACTCCATCTGTAGCATCGACTTCACTCCATCTGTAGCATTGACTTCACTCCATCTGTAGCATCGACTTCACTCCATCTGTAGCATCGACTTCACTCCATCTGTAGCATTGACTTCACTCCATCTGTAGCATTGACTTCACTCCATCTGTAGCATCGACTGCAGTCCATCTGTAGTATCGACTTCACTCCATCTGTAGTATCGACTTCACTCCATCTGTAGCATTGACTTCACTCCATCTGTAGTATCGACTTCACTCCATCTGTAGCATCGACTTCACTCCATCTGTAGCATTGACTTCACTCCATCTGTAGCATCGACTCCAGTCCATCCGTAGTATCGACTTCACTCCATCTGTAGCATCGACTTCACTCCATCTGTAGCATCGACTTCACTCCATCTGTAGCATCGACTTCACTCCATCTGTAGCATTGACTTCACTCCATCTGTAGCATCGACTGCAGTCCATCTGTAGTATCGACTTCACTCCATCTGTAGCATCGACTTCACTCCATCTGTAGCATCGACTTCACTCCATCTGTAGCATCGACTTCACTCCATCTGTAGCATCGACTTCACTCCATCTGTAGCATCGACTTCACTCCATCTGTAGCATCGACTTCACTCCATCTGTAGTATCGACTTCACTCCATCTGTAGCATCAACTGCAGTCCATCTGTAGTATCGACTTCACTCCATCTGTAGCATCGACTTCACTCCATCTGTAGCATTGACTTCACTCCATCTGTAGCATCGACTGCAGTCCATCTGTAGCATCGACTTCACTCCATCTGTAGCATCGACTTCACTCCATCTGTAGCATCGACTTCACTCCATCTGTAGCATCGACTTCACTCCATCTGTAGCATTGACTTCACTCCATCTGTAGCATCGACTGCAGTCCATCTGTAGTATCGACTTCACTCCATCTGTAGCATCGACTTCACTCCATCTGTAGCATTGACTTCACTCCATCTGTAGCATCGACTTCACTCCATCTGTAGCATCGACTTCACTCCATCTGTAGCATTGACTTCACTCCATCTGTAGCATCGACTTCACTCCATCTGTAGCATCGACTTCACTCCATCTGTAGCATCGACTGCAGTCCATCTGTAGTATCGACTTCACTCCATCTGTAGCATCGACTTCACTCCATCTGTAGCATCGACTTCACTCCATCTGTAGCATCGACTTCACTCCATCTGTAGCATTGACTTCACTCCATCTGTAGCATCGACTTCACTCCATCTGTAGCATCGACTTCACTCCATCTGTAGCATCGACTTCACTCCATCTGTAGCATCGACTGCAGTCCATCTGTAGTATCGACTTCACTCCATCTGTAGCATCGACTTCACTCCATCTGTAGCATCGACTTCACTCCATCTGTAGCATCGACTTCACTCCATCTGTAGCATCGACTTCACTCCATCTGTAGCATCGACTTCACTCCATCTGTAGCATCGACTTCACTCCATCTGTAGCATCGACTTCACTCCATCTGTAGCATCGACTTCACTCCATCTGTAGCATCGACTTCACTCCATCTGTAGCATCGACTTCACTCCATCTGTAGCATCGACTGCAGTCCATCTGTAGTATCGACTTCACTCCATCTGTAGCATCGACTTCACTCCATCTGTAGCATCGACTTCACTCCATCTGTAGCATCGACTTCACTCCATCTGTAGCATCGACTTCACTCCATCTGTAGCATCGACTTCACTCCATCTGTAGCATCGACTTCACTCCATCTGTAGCATCGACTTCACTCCATCTGTAGCATCGACTTCACTCCATCTGTAGCATCGACTTCACTCCATCTGTAGCATCGACTTCACTCCATCTGTAGCATTGACTTCACTCCATCTGTAGCATCGACTTCACTCCATCTGTAGCATCGACTTCACTCCATCTGTAGCATCGACTTCACTCCATCTGTAGCATCGACTTCACTCCATCTGTAGTATCGACTTCACTCCATCTGTAGCATCGACTTCACTCCATCTGTAGCATCGACTTCACTCCATCTGTAGCATTGACTTCACTCCATCTGTAGCATCGACTTCACTCCATCTGTAGCATCGACTTCACTCCATCTGTAGCATCGACTTCACTCCATCTGTAGCATCGACTTCACTCCATCTGTAGCATCGACTTCACTCCATCTGTAGCATCGACTTCACTCCATCTGTAGCATCGACTTCACTCCATCTGTAGCATCGACTTCACTCCATCTGTAGCATTGACTTCACTCCATCTGTAGCATCGACTTCACTCCATCTGTAGCATCGACTTCACTCCATCTGTAGCATCGACTTCACTCCATCTGTAGCATCGACTTCACTCCATCTGTAGCATCGACTTCACTCCATCTGTAGCATCGACTTCACTCCATCTGTAGCATCGACTTCACTCCATCTGTAGCATCGACTTCACTCCATCTGTAGCATCGACTTCACTCCATCTGTAGCATCGACTTCACTCCATCTGTAGCATCGACTTCACTCCATCTGTAGCATCGACTTCACTCCATCTGTAGCATCGACTTCACTCCATCTGTAGCATCGACTTCACTCCATCTGTAGCATCGACTTCACTCCATCTGTAGCATTGACTTCACTCCATCTGTAGCATCGACTTCACTCCATCTGTAGTATCGACTTCACTCCATCTGTAGCATCGACTTCACTCCATCTGTAGCATCGACTTCACTCCATCTGTAGCATCGACTTCACTCCATCTGTAGCATTGACTTCACTCCATCTGTAGCATCGACTTCACTCCATCTGTAGTATCGACTTCACTCCATCTGTAGCATCGACTTCACTCCATCTGTAGCATCGACTTCACTCCATCTGTAGCATCGACTTCACTCCATCTGTAGCATCGACTTCACTCCATCTGTAGCATCGACTTCACTCCATCTGTAGCATCGACTTCACTCCATCTGTAGCATCGACTTCACTCCATCTGTAGCATCGACTTCACTCCATCTGTAGCATTGACTTCACTCCATCTGTAGCATCGACTTCACTCCATCTGTAGCATCGACTTCACTCCATCTGTAGCATCGACTTCACTCCATCTGTAGTATCGACTTCACTCCATCTGTAGCATCGACTGCAGTCCATCTGTAGTATCGACTTCACTCCATCTGTAGCATCGACTTCACTCCATCTGTAGCATGACTTCACTCCATCTGTAGCATCGACTGCAGTCCATCTGTAGTATCGACTTCACTCCATCTGTAGCATCGACTTCACTCCATCTGTAGCATCGACTTCACTCCATCTGTAGCATCGACTTCACTCCATCTGTAGCATCGACTTCACTCCATCTGTAGCATCGACTTCACTCCATCTGTAGCATCGACTTCACTCCATCTGTAGCATCGACTTCACTCCATCTGTAGCATCGACTTCACTCCATCTGTAGCATCGACTTCACTCCATCTGTAGCATCGACTTCACTCCATCTGTAGCATCGACTTCAGTCCATCTGTAGCATCGACTTCACTCCATCTGTAGCATTGACTTCACTCCATCTGTAGCATCGACTTCACTCCATCTGTAGCATTGACTTCACTCCATCTGTAGCATCGACTTCACTCCATCTGTAGTATCGACTTCACTCCATCTGTAGCATCAACTGCAGTCCATCTGTAGTATCGACTTCACTCCATCTGTAGCATCGACTTCACTCCATCTGTAGCATTGACTTCACTCCATCTGTAGCATCGACTTCACTCCATCTGTAGCATTGACTTCACTCCATCTGTAGCATCGACTTCACTCCATCTGTAGCATCGACTTCACTCCATCTGTAGCATTGACTTCACTCCATCTGTAGCATCGACTGCAGTCCATCTGTAGTATCGACTTCACTCCATCTGTAGCATCAACTTCACTCCATCTGTAGCATTGACTTCACTCCATCTGTAGCATCGACTTCACTCCATTTGTAGCATTGACTGCAGTCCATCTGTAGCATCGACTTCACTCCATCTGTAGCATTGACTTCATCTGTAGCATTGACTTCACTCCATCTGTAGCATCGACTTCACTCCATCTGTAGCATCGACTTCACTCCATCTGTAGCATCGACTGTGGTCTATTTGTAGCATGGACTGGCGTCCATTTGTAGCATGGATTGGCGTCCATCTGTGGCATCAACTGCAATCCATTTGTCGCATCGACTGGCGTCCATTTGTAGCATGGGCTGGCGTCTATTTGTAGCATGGACTGGCGTCTATTTGTAGCGTGGACTGGCGTCTATTTGTCGCATCGACTGGCGTCCATTTGTAGCATGGACTGGCGTCTATTTGTAGCGTGGACTGGCGTCTATTTGTAGCGTGGACTGGCGTCTATTTGTAGCATGGACTGGTGTCTATTTGTAGCATGGACTGGCGTCTATTTGTAGCATGGACTTGTGTCTATTTGTATCATGGACTGGCGTCTATTTGTAGCATGGACTGGTGTCCATTTGTAGCATGGGATGGCGTTTGTTTGTGGCGTGGACTGGCGTCTTTTTGTAGCGTGAACTGGTGTCTATTTGTAGCATGGACTGGTGTCTATTTGTAGCATGGACTGGCGTCTATTTGTATCATTGACTGGCGTCTATTTGTAGCGTGGACTGGCGTCTATTTGTAGCGTGGACTGGCGTCTATTTGTAGCATGGACTGGTGTCTGTTTGTAGCATGGACCGGCGTCCATTTGTAGCATGGGCTGGCGTCTATTTGTAGCATGGACCGGCGTCTATTTGTAGCGTGGACTGGCGTCTATTTGTCGCATCGACTGGCGTCTATTTGTAGCATGGACTGGCGTCTATTTGTAGCGTGGACTGGCGTCTATTTGTAGCGTGGACTGGCGTTTATTTGTAGCATGGACTGGTGTCTATTTGTAGCGTGGACTGGCGTCCATTTGTAGCATGGACTGGCGTCTATTTGTAGCATGGACTGGCGTCTATTTGTATCATTGACTGGCGTCTATTTGTAGCATGGACTGGCGTCCATCTGTGGCATCAACTGCAATTCATTTGTCGCATCGACTGGCGCCCATTTGTAGCATGGGCTGGCGTCTATTTGTAGCATGGACTGGTGTCTATTTGTAACATGGACTGACATTCATTTGTAGCATCGACTGGCGCCCATTTGTAGCATGGGCTGGCGTCTATTTGTAGCATGGACTGGCGTCTATTTGTAGCATGGACTGGCGTCTATTTGTAGCATGGACTGGCGTCTATTTGTAGCATGGACTGGCGTCTATTTGTAGCATGGACTGGTGTCTATTTGTAGCATGGACTGGTGTCTATTTGTAGCGTGGACTGGCGTCTATTTGTAGCATGGAATGGTGTCTATTTGTAGCATGGACTGCCGTCTATTTGTAGCATGGACTGGCGTCCATTTGTAGCATGGACTGGCGTCTATTTGTAGCGTGGGCTGGTGTCTATTTGTAGCATGGACTGGCGTCCATTTGTAGCATGGACTGGCGTCTATCTGTAGCATGGACTGGCGTCCATTTGTAGCATGGACTGGCGTCTATTTGTAGCATGGACTGGCGTCTATTTGTAGCATGGACTGGTGTCTATTTGTAGCATGGACTGGCGTCTATTTGTAGCAAGGACTGGCGTCTATTTGTAGCATGGACTGGCGTCTATATGTAGTATGGACTGGTGTCTATTTGTAGCATGGTCTGGCGTCTATTTGTAGCATGGACTGGCGTCTACTTGTAGCATGGACTGGCGTCTCTTTGTATCATTGACTGGCGTCTATCTGTAGCATGGACTGGCGTCTATTTGTAGCATGGACTGGCGTCCATTTGTAGCATGGACTGGCGTCTATTTGTAGCATGGACTGGCGTCTATTTGTAGCATGGACTGGCGTCTATTTGTAGCATGGACTGGCGTCTATTTGTAGCATGGACTGGCGTCTATTTGTAGCAAGTAATGGCGTCTATTTGTAGCATGGACTGGCGTCTATTTGTAGCATGGACTGGTGTCTATTTGTAGCATGGACTGGCGTCTATTTGTAGCATGGACTGGCGTCTATTTGTAGCATGGACTGGTGTCTATTTGTAGCATGGACTGGTGTCTATTTGTAGCATGGACTGGCGTCTATTTGTAGCATGGACTGGCGCCTATTTGTAGCATGGACTGTCGTCTATCTGTATCATTGACTGGCGTCTATTTGTAGTATGGACTGGCGTCTATTTGTAGCATGGACTGGTGTCTATTTGTAGCATGGACTGGTGTCTATTTGTAGCATGGACTGGTGTCTATTTGTAGCATGGACTGGCGTCTATCTGTAGCATGGACTGGCGTCTATTTGTAACATGGACTGGCGTCTATTTGTAGCATGGACTGGTGTCTGTTTGTAGCATGGACTGGTGTCTATTTGTAGAATGGACTGGCGTCTATTGGTAGCATGGACTGGCGTCTATTTGTAGCATGGACTGGTGTCTATTTGTAGCATGGACTGGCGTCTATTTGTAGCATGGACTGGTGTCTATTTGTAGCATGGACTGGCGTCTATTTGTAGCATGGACTGGTGTCTATTTGTAGCATTGACTGGTGTCTATTTGTAGCATGGACTGGTGTCTATTTGTAGCATGGACTGGTGTCTATTTGTAGCATGGACTGACGTCTATTTGTAGCATGGACTGGCGTCTTTTTGTAGAATGGACTGGTGTCTATTTGTAGCATGGACTGGTGTCTATTTGTAGCATGGACTGGTGTCTATTTGTAGCATGGACTGGCGTCACTTTGTAGCATGGACTGGCATCTATTTGTAGCATGGACTGGTGTCTATCTGTATTATTGACTGGCGTCTATCTGTAGCATGGACTGGCGTCTATTTGTAGCATGGACTGGCGTCTATTTGTAGCATGGACTGGCGTCTATTTGTAGCATGGACTGGCGTCTATTTGTAGCATGGACTGGCGTCTATTTGTAGCATGGACTGGTGTCTATTTGTAGCATGGACTGGCGTCTATTTGTTGCATGGACTGGCGTCTATTTGTAGCATGGACTGGTGTCTATTTGTAGCATGGACTGGTGTCTATTTGTAGCATGGACTGGCGTCTATTTGTAGCATGGACTGGCGCCTATTTGTAGCATGGACTGTCGTCTATCTGTATCATTGACTGGCGTCTATTTGTAGTATGGACTGGCGTCTATTTGTAGCATGGGCTGGCGTCTATTTGTATCAATGACTGGCGTCTATTTGTATCAATGACTGGCGTCTATTTGTAGCATGGACTAGCGTCTATTTGTAGCAAGGACTGGCGTCTATTTATATCAATGACTGGCGTCTATTTGTATCAATGACTGGCGTCTATTTGTAGCATGGACTGGCGTCTATTTGTAGCATGGACTGGCGTCTATTTGTAGTATGGACTGGCGTCTATTTGTAGCATGGACTGGCGTCTATTTGTAGCATGGACTGGTGTCTTATTGTATAAATGAATGGCGTCTATTTGTAGCATGGACTGGTGTCTATTTGTAGCATGGACTGGCGTCTATTTGTATCAATGACTGGCGTCCATTTGTAGCATGGACTGGTGTCTATTTGTAACATGGACTGGCGTCTATTTGTAGCATGGACTGGTGTCTATTTGTAGCATGGACTGGTGTCTATTTGTATCAATGACTGGCGTCTATCTGTATCATTGACTGGCGTCTATTTATAGCATGGACTGGCGTCTATTTGTAGCATGGACTGGCGTCTATTTGTAGCATGGACTTGCGTCTATTTGTAGCATGGACTGGCGTCTATTTGTAGTATGGACTGGCGTCTATTTGTAGCATGGACTGGTGTCTATTTTTAGCATGGACTGGCGTCTATTTGTAGCATGGACTGGCGTCTACTTGTAGCATGGACTGGAGTCTATCTGTATCATTGACTGGCGTCTATTTGTAGCATGGACTGGTGTCTATCTGTATCATTGACTGGCGTCTATTTGTAGCATGGACTGGTGTCTATCTGTATCATTGACTGGCGTCTATTTGTAGCATGGACTGGTGTCTATCTGTATCATTGACTGGCGTCTATTTGTAGCATGGACTGGCGTCTATTTGTAGCATGGACTGACGTCTATTTGTAGCATGGACTGGCGTCTATTTGTAGCATGGACTGGCGTCTATTTGTAGCATGGACTGGCGTCTATTTGTAGCATGGACTGGCGTCTATTTGTAGCATGGACTGGCGTCCATTTGTAGCATGGACTGGCGTCTATTTGTAGCATGGACTGTCGTCTATTTGTAGCATGGACTGGCGTCTATTTGTAGCATGGACTGGCGTCTATTTGTAGCATGGACTGGCGTCTATTTGTAGCATGGACTGGCGTCTATTTGTAGCATCGACTGGAGTCCATTTATAGCAAAGACTGCCATTTATTTGTAGCATCGACTGCAGTTCATTTGTAGCATCTACTGACTTTCAATTTTAGCATGCTACAATTGGACATGCTGCAAATGAACTGCAGTCCATTTACCTGATTAACGTCACTTTGCAGAACGGTCTACGGACCTTGGTGATCGGTCGTAAACAGCTAACGCGAGCGGAGTACGAAGTAATAAAAGCAAAACTCCACGCAGCAACAACCTGCATAGAAGACAGAGAGAACATGGCAAGTATTTGTCTGTCGGGTTCTGTGTGTGTGTGTGTGTGTGTGTGTGTGTGTGTGTGTGTGTGTGTGCTCGCGCGCGCGGTCGCGCGTGCGTGTGTGTTTAAATAATTCTCTTGTCTGTGGGTTTTATACCGTTCTACTCTTAAATATAATGCGTTCACTCATATGACCTGTCCTTCCAAACTGAGTCGGTCTGATATTTCGATCAAACGGAGACATACGAAGAATAGCACTAATGGGGGGTGCTTTAGCACTTTTGATGTCACTCGATTCAGATGGTTAAATCAGCAGTGCATATAATTTGCAAAGTTTTGAATATCGAATCCGCGCGACAAATGGTCATTGTGGACACCTACAGGAAGACAGTAAATTTTGGGTACATAAAAATGCACCTGACTGCATAACATCCGACCTCGTAATAATACTCATTCTATCTTTGTCTACGAACGATTTCGTGAAGTGCGCAATGTATTGTCTGCACAATAAATGAATTGATCTCAAAAGTACCCATTTTTAGATATTACGTATTCAGACAGACACAAATCATCATGCAGCTGCACGCATAATGTAACTTGTACAGCTATTTTGAAGGAATTCAGTGCACTTTGTGATGATACAATGATATTGTAAGAAAAGATCCCAAGGTATAGGACCAACTCAATTTGTGATGGCAGGTCAAATATGCTTAAATTCCTTTATGAAGGCTTTAGAAAGAGTAGCAAAATACTCTAAATAATGGCTTTATAAAGAGCAAAATAATCTAAATGAAGGCTTTACAAAGAGCTGAATACTCCAAATGAAGACTTTAGAAAGAGTAGCAGAATTCTCTAAATGGAGGCTTTAGAAATAGCAGCAAAATATTATCAATGAAGACTTTAGAAAGAGTTGCAAAATATCAATGAAGACTTTAGAAAGAGCAGCAGAATACTTTAAGTGACGGTTTTAGAAAAAAGTAGCAAAATACTGTTAATGAAGGCTTTAGAAAGAGCAGAATACTCTAGTTAAGACTTTAGAAAGAGCAGCAAAATACTCTAAATGAAGGCTTCAGAAAGAGAAGCAGAATACTTTAAGTGACGGATTTAGAAAGAGTAGTAAAGAACTCTAAAAGAAGGCTTTAAAAAGAGTAGCTGATTCCCTAAATAAAGGTTTAAAAAAGAGCAAAATACTCTAAATAAAGGCTTTAGAACGAGGAGCAAAATACTCTAAATGAAGGTTTTAGAAAAAGCAACTAAATACTCTAAAATAAGTTTTTGAAAGAATAGCAAAATACTATAAATGAAGGCTTCAGAAACAGTAGCAGAATACTATAAATGAAGGCTTGAGAAACAGTAACAGAATACTATAAATGAAGGCTTTAGAATGTGTAGCAGAATACTCTAAATAAAGGCTTTAGAATGAGTAGTAGTGTCCTCGAGTTTGTGCTATTTTTGTCGACTGTGTGCATCCCCATCTCTCTGCCTGCCTTCCCCCTTTCTCTCCAATTTTCACTATGGCTGCTTTTGTTTGTCCTTCCATATTCAGAGACACCCAATTTCGCACACACGCACGTGCGAACACACACACACACACATACACCCACGCACACACACACACACACACACACACACACACAAATATATATATATATATATATATATATACACACGCTACAAGATTTTGCTCTCTGTATTAAACAACTGTGTGTACACAGAGATGCTGTGCGCGAGTCGTGACGACTAGAAACACGATGCATATAGGCGAACACCAGGGACGCGTTTCTTATGCTAGCAACCTTGCAAGATCTAGCTAAGAATAGGCCGGTGTCAACATGTGTCAAAATGATAAAAGCATATGTAAAGGCAGTCAACATTTTTGACTCACATGCAAAGCAAAAGTGAATCTATGTACTCACCCTTTTCGTCCGTCTGGGCATCCGGGTGTCTGTAAAAAACTTTAACGTTGGATTTTTCTCGGAGACTATTAAGTCTATCAACACCCAATTTGGCATGATGGTGTAGGATGACAAGGTGTACGAAAACATACATAGTGACTTGACCTTGCTTCAAGGTCAAGGTCGCAGGGGCCGTAAATGTTGCCTAAAAACAGCCATTTTTCACATTTTCCCAATTTTCTCAGAAGTTTTTGAGATTGGATACCTAACCTATATATGGTATATAGGGCAAAGTAATCCCTATCTTTTGATACCAGTTTGAGGTCACAGGATGTCTATAAAGTTGAATTGTATACATATTTTGAAGTGACCTTGACCCTGAACTATGGAAGATAACTCTTCCAAACTTCATAAAATTGTAGTACACATGTTATAATTTTATACTAGGTCACCAGTGTTGTTCGTCTGGGCGTATGGGCAGCCGTCCGGGCGGCCGTCCGGGCAGCCGGGCAGCCTGGTATCGTGTCGTCCGTAAAAAACTTTAACGTTGGATTTTTCTCGGAGACTATTAAGTCTATCAACACCCAATTTGGCATGATGGTGTAGGATGACAAGGCGTACAAAAACGTACATATTGACTTGACCTTGCTTCAAGGTCAAGGTCACAGGAGCTCTTTAAAAATGGATTGTATACATATTTTGAAGTGACCATGACCCCGAACTATGGAAGATAACTCTTCCAAACTTCAAAACGTTGTAGTACACATGTTATACTTTTATACTAGGTCACCCGTGTCGTCCGTCCAGGCGTCCGGGCGTCCGGGCGTCCGAGCGTTTTGCCGTCCGTTAAAAACTTTAACGTTGGATTTTTCTCGGAGAATATTAAGTCTATCAACACCCAATTTGGCATAATGGTGTATGATGAAAAGGCGAACAAAAGCATACACAGTGACATGACCTTGCTTGAAGGTCAAGGTCGCAGGGGCCGTAAATGTAAAAAAACACAGCCATTTTTCACATTTTCCCAATTTTCTCTGAAGTTTTTAAGATTGGATACCTGACCTATATATGGTATATAGGGCAAAGTAATCCATATCTTTTGATACCAGTTTGGTTGACCTTGCTTCAAGGTCAAGGTCACAGGAGCTCTTCAAATTTGGATTGTATACATATTTTGAAGTGATCTTGACCCTGAACTATGGAAGATAACTGTTTCAAACTTAATAATTATGTGGGGCACATGTTATACTTTCATCATGAGACACATTTGGTCACATATCATCAAGGTCAAGGTCACTTTGACCCTTATGAAATGTGACAAATGGGGTAGTGAACCACTAAAAGTGACTATATCTCATGGTAGAAAGTGCCAATAAGCACCATTGTGCTTCCTATGTCTTGAATTAACAGCTTTGTGTTGCATGACCTTGGATGACCTTGACCTTGGGTCAAGGTCACATGTATTTTGGTAGGAAAACTGTGTAAAGCATTTCTTAGTGTATGATGTCATTGGTAGGTTTAGTTGTTTACTTGGACTCCTTAAACCCCCCCCCCGCCCTCACCCCCCCCCCCTCTCCTCTCCCTTTCCCCTTCCCATTCCAGATCTCATCTCCCATGCTCATCTGCCCCCATGATAACTACAGCATGTAATTTTATGTACAATTCTTCAGGTTTTCTATCCTTTTTATTTTTCTTCTTAATATTTGTTTATTAATTATTATGATTCATATTTATTATTATTATTATTATTATTATTATTATTATTATTATCATTAGTTATTAATTGTTAATTGTTAATTATTTATTATTTATTGTTAATTACTATGTATTAATTATATATATATATATATATTTTTTTTATTATTATTATTATTATTATTATTATTATTATTATTTTTTTTTTTTTTTTTTTTTTTTTTTTTTTTTTACTGTTGTGAAAAGTTTTGGGCAGACGTATGTGTATACCCCCCTTTCTGAATAAAGATATTTAAAAAAAAAAAAAAAAAAAAAAAAGGTTTAGTTGTTTGACCTTGGCCTTGAAGGTCACCTGAAGGTCAAGGTCATGTAAAGGTCAAGGTCAAGCATGTGAGTCGTATGGGCTTTGCCCTTCTTGTTGCATATGTTGACACCAGCTGAGTATTTGCCACATAGTAAGGCTAAGTAACGCGTCCCATGTATACAGAGTAGGGAATTTCTGCATCACGTACCGTTTCCAGATGATTCTGGAGCTGTGGCGAGACAATGTTTTTTCATGCCTTCTGGTTATTAGTATTACTAGAAATGTTTAACATGCGTCTGCTGAGCCGTAACTTTAGCGGTTTTTTTCATTGCCCTGAGCCGGTGTCAGTTAAGAATTGACCCCTGTGTAGGTGAATGACTTGAAAGTGTTACGAGTGTAGTGGACTCCACTGGCGTTTTCACGCTGACCAACCTGTGACTTTCAACTTGTGAATTGACCAGTCAGAGTGGAGTGGGATGAACAGTGGTGATTGGACTGACTGAACTTGGTGACGTCAGTGAAGGCATTTAAGCGAGTGTCGCCGGATGCTCGTGGCGTCATAACATTTATTTTCAGCAAAAGCAGTGTCCGTGAAGATGCTGGCGCCCTGCTTGTTAGGTTTACACTTGGCGGTGGCCATATAGAAACGCAGAATGATATTAGTGAGAAACCTCAGCCTGCCCGGAACCGGCTGGAAGCGAACCCCTCTGCCAGGGGGTGGTGGAATGGTGAACAGCCAGCTTGCCTGCCAGCCTGCTTGCTTGCTTTGCTGAAGTGTGGTGGCCTGTCTTGTTGGAAAGCAGACCGACTCCTTTCCGAAGAAGAAGAAGAAGAAGAAGAAGGAGGAGCCAGTTCCCTCGACACGACCCAGAAGAAGAAGAAATGCCAGAGAGAGAGAGAGAGAGAGAGAGAGAACGAAAGAATGCCAAGTTCAACTGTTTTCATCGACTGTGGTGATTTTCCTCCCGGGTCACCGGCTGCAATGTCGGTGCACTCAGACCCCCCCCTCCCCCCAATTTCAACCCCTGTGCTGGCGCGATAGGCGCGGGGTATAAGTCCGTGCATCTCCAACTCCACGATTTCATCGAAAGGGTCAGCTAAGTACACTTAGTTAATTACCTCGGCTCGGGCAGACCTATTTCTTTCCATTGTTTGTTTTTTTCCATGTCTCACTGCAAGTTGTTGAAATGAATTGATTGCTTCTACTTGCATTCTATGCATTTTTGTGGCGCTTGACGCCCATTCACCTTTCACGGGTAAATGCATCCTGAAAATTAAACTACTTCCTTTGAATTGATTTTGGTTTCGCCATTGCTTCATTGCCAGACAATTACCATCTAGCGTTTGAATGGAGGAATGAAGGTGCGTGCTTTAGTTCTTCCCCTAGACATTTAAACAAGCCATTTGATTAAAGAACAAGTACGTCACATTTGGGGCCTTCGTCTCGGGATAAAGTGAACGAAATGCAATAAGTAAAGTAAATCTGAATTCATGTTTTACAGTTAAGTCTGGAGTGTCTGTGCCTTGAGCGGGAGTGTTGTGACATGACCTGAACTGCCATTTTTGTTTTCGATTCACCTTGATTGCTCTCATGCCTTGCTGTTTGTGTGACCTTGCTTAGTATTTGATTTGACTATTCTTAAGAATTGAGTAGGTAATTGGTGTGGGAAGTTTGCTAGTTTGCTCTTTAGTGTTTGGGGAGTTGATACACTAGTCATGGCGGAGAAAGGAGAATGGCCGACGTTGTCGGAGATTTTGTCCTGGGATAAACAGGGTTTGGAAGGGATGATTGAGAGATATGGTCTGGATGTCAGCAAAGGGACTTCGAAGGCCGGCATGCAAGAAGTTCTGATTAAGTACGTGGATGATAGGAAGGCTGAGGAGAATGTGCTGAAGATAGATCCAGATGGGGTAAGGAGGAGGGAGAGAGAGACGACTGAGGAAAAACAAAGGCAGCATGAATGGGAGATGCGCAAGATGGAAATAGAGTCAGCTGAGAGAATGAAGAACTTGGATAGGGAGGTGGAATTGAAGAGAATAGAAGCGAGTGAGAGAGAGAAGAAATTGGAAGTGGAAGCGGCTGAAAGGTTGGAAAGAGAGAAGATGGAGGCGGCAGAGAGAGCCAGGATAGAATCTGAGAAGCTGGAGAGAGAGAAATTGGCGATAGAAAAGAGCAAGGTGGAGATAGAGAGAGAGAGGATGGAAAAAGAGGAGGAAGAAAGGGTTAGGAGGGAGAGAGAGGGTGAGATTGATTTGAGAAGATATACAGGAGTTCCGGTGTTTTCTGAGATGAATGTGGAAGGGTTTTTCGCGGCATTTGAGAAGCAAGCTGAGAGTTTGAGGTGGCAGAGGAAGAATTGGACTGTCATAGTGGGTAGCGTTCTGATTGGTAAAGCTGCGGAAGTTTACACCACTTTGCCCAAAGAAGAGACTGATTATGCGACATTGAAAGCTGAAGTTCTGAAGAAGTATGCTCTCACTTCTGAAGCCTATAGACAGAAATTCCGGAATTGCAAGAAGGGAGAGAGAGAGTCGTTCAGGGACTTTGCATATCGATTGCATGGCACGTTTGACAGATGGTGTGTGGCTGTTGAGGCATCTGCTGATTTGGATCGTCTGAAACAGGTGTTTATGATGGAGCAGTTCGAGAACTCGGTGTCGGATGAGATTCGAGTCTACCTAGGGGAGAGGAAGGTAGAGGGGATTGACCAGGCAGCTTCGTTGGCAGACGACTACCATTTGCTTCATGTGGGAAGTGGTCATGGGAAGAGTCGGGAGGAAGGGAGGCAGGATGAGCGAAGAAGTGTAGGTCAACCACTTAAAAATACCACATGCTTTAGTTGTGGAAGGATGGGACACAGGAGTCGTGACTGCCGAGTGGGAGTGAAACGAGATACCTGACGGTGTGTATCCGCGGCAAGAAAGCTGTGTGTGGTGCCTGATGAGAGTGGACCGTTGTGCGAGAGTCCTAGACCCTATCAGGAGGAGAGAGCTTTGTTGGCATCCTTTAAGAAATATCGCGGTCCTGCGGTGGTTGGAGTGTTGGAGCAGTGGGAACCCTCAGCCTCAGGAGTGGGTATGATAATGAGTCGGAAGATGGTCTTGATGGGAGGCTGTGAGGAGGTTGTTGTTGCTGAGGAGGTTGTTGTTGCTGAGGAGGTTGTTGTTGCTGAAGAGGTTGTTGTTGCTGAGGAGGTTGTTGCTGAGGAGAGTCGGTGTGAGGAGATTGTTGCTGAGGAGAGTCAGTGTGAGGAGGTTGCTGCTGAGGAGAGTCAGTGTGAGGAGGCTGTTGCTGAGGAGAGTCGGTGTGAGAAGGTTGTTGCTCCTGAGGAGACTGTGTGTGTCTCGTGTGAGACGAGAGAGCCTGTAGCGCTCGTAGGCCTGACTGAGGAGAGTCAGTGTGAGGAGGAAGGGAATGGAGTTCTCCCTTGTGAGCCCTTAGTGCTCGGAGGTGTGATGAAGGATGAGACTGAGAGTGGGGTGTTGATGTGTTCCACCCGGCGGAAGGAGAAGTGTGCGGAAGTTGAGCATGAGTCTTGTGGGAAGACTGGTGTGGAGTTGGAGGATGTGGGAGAGGAAGGAATGGAGATGGGAGAGGTTGCATGTGGTGGTGTGAGTCTCGGAGAGGCGAGCCACAGGGAGAGAAAATGGTTTGACTGGAGGAAGAGGAAAAAAGGCTAAATTCAGAGAGAGGAATGAATGGGTGTGGGAATGAGAAAGAGTTGATGTGTTTGGCTGTTTATTGGAGTGTGCTGTGCAGAGAAGGTGATGGATGGAGTGTGGGAGTTTTGTGGGCCGATGTTGTGGCCGATGCTCTATCCCGATTATTGTGAGTGGTGCCCTGAAAAGGGGAAAGAGTTTTGAGGTGTTCCTGTTTGATGTTAGAGGAAATTGGTTTTCTCTTACCCCTGTGGGTGCGGGGAACAAGAATTGGCCCACCGTGCAGTTGCACGTGTCGTAAAAGGCGACTAATTGAGACTAACCCTGTTATGATTATTAGTTGTATAATCCTAAACCCATGGAGGTTCAGTTTAAAGTTTGAGGTGGTGGTGCGGTGTGATGGGGTTGGACTTAGGGTGTAAAACCAGTGAAAGGGAGACATCACTCCTGGGAGGTGGTCGGGTTAACGGAATGTTAGGTATTGTTGAGTGAGGCTGATGTAGTCCTCTTTGATTATTTCTGTACCGACTATCCTAGTGGTAAAATAGACCACGTAACCCGGGGTCTCCTGTTGTTTTGAGAGTTTTGGCTGTTTTCTTGATTGAATTGTGAACTGTGAAAAATGTCATATCCATAACATTTTTCTCATTATGGAAGGGAGGTGTGGCGAGACAATGTTTTTTCATGCCTTCTGGTTATTAGTATTACTAGAAATGTTTAACATGCGTCTGCTGAGCCGTAGCTTTAGCGGTTTTTTTCATTGCCCTGAGCCGGTGTCAGTAAAGAATTGACCCCTGTGTAGGTGAATGACTTGAAAGTGTTACGAGTGTAGTGGACTCCACTGGCGTTTTCACGCTGACCAACCTGTGACTTTCAACTTGTGAATTGACCAGTCAGAGTGGAGTGGGATGAACAGTGGTGATTGGACTGACTGAACTTGGTGACGTCAGTGAAGGCATTTAAGCGAGTGTCGCCGGATGCTCGTGGCGTCATAACATTTATTTTCAGCAAAAGCAGTGTCCGTGAAGATGCTGGCGCCCTGCTTGTTAGGTTTACACTTGGCGGTGGCCATATAGAAACGCAGAATGATATTAGTGAGAAACCTCAGCCTGCCCGGAACCGGCTGGAAGCGAACCCCTCTGCCAGGGGGTGGTGGAATGGTGAACAGCCAGCTTGCCTGCCAGCCTGCTTGCTTGCTTTGCTGAAGTGTGGTGGCCTGTCTTGTTGGAAAGCAGACCGACTCCTTTCCGAAGAAGAAGAAGAAGAAGAAGAAGGAGGAGCCAGTTCCCTCGACACGACCCAGAAGAAGAAGAAATGCCAGAGAGAGAGAGAGAGAGAGAGAGAACGAAAGAATGCCAAGTTCAACTGTTTTCATCGACTGTGGTGATTTTCCTCCCGGGTCACCGGCTGCAATGTCGGTGCACTCAGACCCCCCCCTCCCCCCAATTTCAACCCCTGTGCTGGCGCGATAGGCGCGGGGTATAAGTCCGTGCTTCTCCAACTCCACGATTTCATCGAAAGGGTCAGCTAAGTACACTTAGTTAATTACCTCGGCTCGGGCAGACCTATTTCTTTCCATTGTTTGTTTCTTTTCCCATGTCTCACTGCAAGTTGTTGAAATGAATTGATTGCTTCTACTTGCATTCTATGCATTTTTGTGGCGCTTGACGCCCATTCACCTTTCACGGGTAAATGCATCCTGAAAATTAAACTACTTCCTTTGAATTGATTTTGGTTTCGCCATTGCTTCATTGCCAGACAATTACCATCTAGCGTTTGAATGGAGGAATGAAGGTGCGTGCTTTAGTTCTTCCCCTAGACATTTAAACAAGCCATTTGATTAAAGAACAAGTACGTCACAGGAGCCAATCGGCGCTCACAGAAAAGTGACGTGCCACTGCTCTTTCTACGTGTGATGACAGTCCTGTCATCCACAGTCCACTCACAGATCGATTGTGAATGCTGCCCAGTGACGCCATATCAGCACAACCACTCGGCACTCGTGCCCCGTGTCACGAATTCTTTGGCACAATGGGGGATACTTCATGATTTAGCTTGAGTAGCAGTCCACTACAAATGTGTCCATAATCACTGCCACCTGTATGATCTCACAACTCATTCTTTCCCTGTTGATGATTCACATGCCCGGTCCATTGTAGTGTGCTCTCCTAAAGTAAGTGATGTTCCATACACACACACACACATACGCACATGTACGTGCACACATGCTCACTCCTGTACACATGCACGCTTGGACGGACAATTAAGCGAACAAACGCGCACTGCATGCACTGACCGCATCTAACAGTTTCCATGAAGAGTTTTTCCTAAATTAAACATATCTGTGCAAGAGAGTATTTGACGAAAGGAAGGAAGGAAGAATGAAAAAGAAGTAGGAACGAAAAACAACCCGCACTCACTCTATAAAATAAGCCAACCTCTTTCAACTCTTAAAAAATCCTAAATGAAAAACTCTCGTCCCCCAGACTGCTGCAGTCCTGGAAGAAGTGGAGAATGACTTCACCATCGTGGGGGCCACGGCCATCGAGGACAAGCTCCAAGACAACGTGATGGAGACCATCCAGGCCTTGAGAGAGGCAGGCATTAAGGTAGTCGTTACCTCCACCAAGGAGGTTATTTTTGACTCACATGCGAAGCAAAAGTGAGTCTATGTACTGAGCCGTGTCGTCCGTCCGTCCGTCCGGGCGTCCGTCCGTCCGTCCGTCCGTCCGTCCGTCCGGGCGTCCGTCCGTCCGGGCGTAAAAAACTTAAACGTTGGATTTTTCTCGGAGACTATTAAGTCTATCAACACCAAATGTGGCATGATGGTGTATGATGACAAGGCCTCAAAAAACATACATAGTGACTTGACCTTGCTTCAAGGTCAAGGTCACAGGAGCCATAAATGTGGTCTCAAAAACAGTCATTTTTCACATTTTCCCAATTTTCTCCCACGTTATTGAGAATGGCGACCTTAGCTACAAGTGGTATATAGGGCAAAGCAAGCCCTATCTTTTGATACCAGTTTGGTTGACCTTGCTTCAAGGTCAAGGTCACAGGAGCTCTTCAAAGTTGGATTGTGTACATATTTTGAAGTGACCTTGACCCTGAACTATGGAAGATAACTGTTTCAAACTTAATAATTATGTGGGGCACATGTTATACTTTCATCATGAGACACATTTGGTCACATATCATCAAGGTCAAGGTCACTTTGACCCTTATGAAATGTGACCAAAATGGGGTAGTGAACCACTAAAAGTGACTATATCTCATGGTAGAAAGTGCCAATAAGCACCATTGTGCTTCCTATGTCTTGAATTAACAGCTTTGTGTTGCATGACCTTGGATGACCTTGACCTTGGGTCAAGGTCACATGTATTTTGTTAGGAAAAATGTGTAAAGCATTTATTAGTGTATGATGTAATTGGTAGGTTTAGTTGTTTGACCTTGACCTTGAAGGTCACCTGAAGGTCAAGGTTATATAAAGGTCAAGGTCAAGCATGTGAGTCGTATGGGCTTTGCCCTTCTTGTTTCAGTTGGGTCTTTAGTTCGGTAGTTAGTTGGTTCGTTTTCTATTCGGCAAAATGACTTCAAAAGTTCAAAACGGAATCTGATGGAATTTGGTGCACGGTCATGATTTTATCCAAGGAATATTTCATTACATTTTGGAGGTTATCTGTTATCCAGTTTTGTAGTTGCAACCATGCAAAGAAATTTTATCACCAAAGGCTGTAGGCCGTATAGCGTGCACACAAAAAATCGCCCGTGCTATAAAGTCGACGGAAGTCATCAGAGAGTCACCTCCCAATTGTTGCTATTTATATATATGGACTCCGTTATCACAGATGTTTTTGTGGGAAATTTCTCCCGACAAACGACAGATTTGCTGTTGTATGAGCTATTTTTGCAGGTGAGTTCATTTTTTTTCATTCTGCAAATTACTTAGCATGCAAAAAATTTGCCCGTGCTATAGGACATTCTATTTATCGTACCCTGCAGGAGTTATCCTCGGTGCTCTCTGTCGAAAAACAACGCGTTAGGTAGAACCAGAGATACTATAGTAACTGGATAGCTGTCTGTGCGAAACGCGTCTGCCAGTGCCGTCTCGCGCAGAAAACCAGCGCTCAGTCACTGCTCTCTTCCGGTCTAAGTCTAGGCAGGTTCCATTGTCCACACAGCAATAGAAGGTAATGGTTATTTCTTGTGCTGTGCTTTATCCTCTCTAGCTGAATTCAGTTGTGCAATGACATGATGTAATTTACGGATTGTAGAGTCAGAGGTTGAAGTTGGACTGACAATTCGTTGAATATGAAGTGTGTTCTTTGACGTAGCGTCTGCTTAAAAGCACAGTGGAACCATTCCAGCTACTCTACGTCTGTGGGATTCAGAGGGTTTTGACAGAACATGCCAGAAAATAACTGTGCAATTGTTGGTTGCGGAGCCTGCAAAGGCCGAAATAGAGGGCTGTCCTTCCACAGAATAAGAAAACACAACGATCCTGAATGAGAGCGAGCGAGGAGTAGGTTCCTCACTTGGGAGTCATCGTGTTAGCGCCAGTGATGGTATGCGCGCATCAGAGAGCAGACAACGCGTTTGCACATGTACTGACTGCTATGCCGCTATGTAGAAGACAAGTGGAGTGCAATGGTGCTCAGCATTTCACATACGTTTAAGAACGTTTAGCAGCAGTGCCTCTGACTTAGAACACCATCCTGCTTATTAAAAAAATATTTTCTGATTGATAACATCATTGCCAACTGACTTCATGAAGCGTCCACTCGCTCTTTGTCTTTCGTGTGCTATCTCGGTCATATATTTTACACTCATCTACACTGTCCGAGCTAATGTAGCTATAGATTGAAAGTTATGTATAATATACTATTTCAATGTTCATTCTTTCTTTTCAACTACTTATTTTCAGTAAATGCTGCGTACTTACCTCAGGTATCTCCTCGATTAGCTGCTCCATTCAGAGATACTATAGTAACAACATCGGAAACCGGAAATGGTCGTTGACCGAGGAAAGGCGGAGCTGAGCAGACAGCACTGCGACTATATTTAGACTAAACACTGAGAGGTCAAGTCAGCAGTGTAACGACCCAAAGTATGAACCGACCCAAAGTATGAACCGGAAATCGTCGCAGAGTTATCTGCTCGGCTCTCTTTTCATGGGTTTTGACGCTCCTGCACCTGTTCTTCGCATGGAATATATCCCGACAAACGATGCATTAGTTGCTTTACGAGTTTTTGTGTTTTTGGTGCAGTTGTGTCGTTTAACACATAATGTAGCGTTCAAAAAAGTTTTTTCCCCGTGCAAAGCCGTCTCCCCTGCCGGAAATAATATGGGAGTCACCTCCCTGTAGTCTATTTGTAGTCTGGTTTTAAAAAACGCGACCGTTGACTGACTTGGCACGCCCGGGGAGTTATGCTAAGATCCGGCCGCGTTAATATATCTGCGTTTTGTGACAAACGTCTTGCTCGGCGGTACTGTACTCCATGCACCTTAACGGTCCGCGTGATTCGGGTGTAATCTTAAGCTAAACGACGTTCCGAATGTTTCCGACTTTGACCATTTCAGCAGCGTCAATAAACGTCGTTTAGCTTAAGATTACACTCGAATCACGCGGACCGTTAAGGTGCATGGAGTACAGTACCGCCGAGCAAGACGTTTGTCACAAAACGCAGATATATTAACGCGGCCGGATCTTAGCATAACTCCCCGGGCGTGCCAAGCCAGTCAGGCGGTGTGGCGGGTGCCGTCTCTTTTCAGAGTTGAAATTTCAGCACGTCCCGAGCAGATAACTCTGCGACGATTTCCGGTTCATACTTTGGGTCGGTTCATACTTTGGGTCGTTACAAGCAGTCCATTATATTATAGTGTCTCTGGTAGAACCACCTAGTTCCGGTCGATTCTCGAACCGTCTGCACTGAATACTAGATCTTTACTAGATCGCTCAAAGTACATGTATGTGGGGGTGGAAAACAGTACTGTGTCATGTAAAGCTCGAATGAGTAGCAGCAGATAACTGTTTAGTTCTGGCTTGAATTGACAATTTCGTTTCCCTGGTCTAGCGAGGACAGAAAATTCACTATCATCGAGTGGATGAGTGATCAACTTGCCCGCACGGCGTAATGTATAGGCCTAACTTATAAGATCGGGTCGATGATGACAAGAAAATGGCATTAAAACACACAAAAAGTTTCATTACAACTAAAATCACCGATTATATTAATAACTGACCATTTTTACACTTACAGCTAGTACTCAAACTTTACAATGCAAACAAAACACCTGCGGGGAGTGTCGTGGTCTCGCATCAAAACTCAATTACTGCATGTTTAGTGTATGCGTATTTGATTTTTTTACCTGGGTTTTGCATACATCTTGTGTGTGACAAGTTTATGTTCACGAAAGGACAGGGTTATGACAGGATTGATAATTTGTGTGTTTGAATGCTCACGTTTCACTTTTGGGTGAGATGTTGACTTTATACTCGCGTAAGTAGAAAATTGTCTCGCGCGTTTGGCGGCAGTCTGAAACCAATATTGTAGCGTCTGTATGCCGACATTCACTTAGGCGTGACGTCATCATCATCATCATCGTCGTCGTCGTCGTCGTCGTCTTCATCATCATCATCATCATCATCATCATCATCATCATCATCATCATCATCATCATAATCATCCACCCAGCATAATTATATAGTCACTCACTCACTCACTCACTCACTTACTCACTCACTCACTCACTCACTCACTCACTCACTCACTCACTCACTCACTCACTCACTCACTCACTCACTCACTCACTCACTCACTCACTCACTCACTCACTCACTCACTCACTCACTCACTCACTCACTCACTCACTCAATCACTCACTCACTCACTCACTCACTCACTCCCTCACTCACTCACTCATTCACTCACTGATCACTCACTCACTCACTCACTCACTCACTCAAATCAACAACAAGATGAACTAAAATGTAAAATACTTTTTTATTCAGTTCAAACAAAAACGAAAAAACAAACAAATACTTATAAAAACTCATATTGCGGGGGGATTGCGGGGATCGATTGCGGTGTTTAGTACTTAGTACTAAAAACCGCAATCCCCTGAAATCCCCCGCAATTCCCTGCAATCAATTATAATTTAATTATTCATTTCTTCATGCTGTGGCAGTCTGTGATTAGCATATTTGTTTGTTTCAGTCACCATGAGATCAATCATTCTGTCGTCAACAAAAAGTTCGAAGTAATCATTCGGTGTTTGGTTACGAGGAACAGTCACTTTCAAACCCCGTTGACCGGTGAATGTAGGAACATTATCAATTTGTCCGTAATCCACCTCAATTCATCCATCATCATCATCATCATCAACATCGGTTGTAGCTGCATGATGTGCTTCTCCTTCCTGTGCTGGCTCGTCTGCCACGCCCACTTCGAGTTGTAAGGCTTCTCGATCGAGATCGAAGCTGATGCACACCGCTAGTCGAAGGCCTATCCTCGTCAGATTGAGTCGGTCTGGGTCAAAATCTGATAAAGCATCTTCAAAATCATCATCACTCTCACTATCGCTATCGAGGTGAATCTAGCGGAATGCATCTCGACTCGACTCACGGCTTTCTCGGTCCATTTCCTTAACAAAAACAGTAAAAACCACACATCAATCGTGTACGTTTTCTAAGGGATGTATAACTCTGAGATATTCTTCGGGTTGCTTCAAACTACTTTTTTATTCAGTTCAAACAAAAACCAAAAACCAAACAAATACTTATAATAACTCATATTGGGGGGGATTGCGGGGGATTTCAGGGGATTGCGAGGGATTGTGGGAGATTGCGGGGGATTGCGGTGTTTAGTACTACCGCTGGCGTAGTGACTATGGTTCGATCGCGTTCGTCTGCTAGCTAGCTAAGTTCATACGGTGAGGTTTGTTTACTTGTTTTATGTGGGTTTTGTGCAGAAAGTATACGTTAAAACAGCCTAATATGATTATTTTCGATTAGTTTTTAATCTAATTAATATTTTTGCATGCTTTAATGTCATCCTTTTGCCCCGATCTAGCGATCATCCCATGAGCTTCTATTTTTACCAGTCTACCGGAACTAGTGAAAGTAAAGGGACAAAAGTCGGGCTGAATTTCCATATCAGAAGTGAGAATGTCCTATAGAGACGGCGAAGTCACAAGAGATGCACCTCCCTTGCTGCTATTTGCTATAGACTCCGCTGATCGCGCGTCTTTTGTGGGAAATCTCTCCTGACAAGCGACGGATTTGCTGCTGCACAAACTATTTTTGTGTGTGGATTGTTTTTATTCATCCTGTATATCCCAGTTGCATGCCATGGCGTAGCGTCTGCAGGAAAAGCCGCGAACGCCGCGATCTAAAAATAGATCAGCGAGTGACATCTACCAACATCCGTGGACATCGCTTAAGTAGCGTGCGTTCCCATTGCTGTGCTGCAAGATGGTTCGACACTGCTCCTGGGGGAAAATGCAACAGCGTTTCAAGATACAAGCGCAAAGACCACATGAAAGGAGTATTTTTTATAACAATGCCCACTTGTTCAATCGGAGAAATTCAATCGATGGGTGCATTTGTGCGGGCGACTACACTTCAAAGTAAAGCCAAACAGCTCCGAGGCACGATGGCTGTGTTGGCGTCAAATTCATTCCATTTGTGAAACCGGTAAAGTATATGTACCATCTAGATCGTTGCCTTCGCTGGTTAAAAGCCTGGAATCGCCCAGCGAACTAACTGAATGTCGACACAATCATGCGGCACTGTTGTACATTTGCAGTCAACGTAAGATCTCGTACGACGATTTGATTCAAGGCCTAGTGCTAATTGTTTTGATGGTCTGGTCTCAGTGTCACAAAAATATGATGATTTAATCAATCCCTGATTTAAAAAATAAGTACGTTGCCCTATATTGATTGACATTCTGAGTGAAATAGATCTATTTCACTGTCCCGCCCGGCGAACTAGCTTGTTGCCGGCTGTATCGAGCTTGTGTGTTCGTGTAGGCCTACTCAAAAGTCAAAATCACAGTCGTCTCCGAAACAAGGAATAATCAGAGTAAGGGGGAAAAACATTTCGTTTGTTTTGTTTTGTTCTTGCAGCACTTCAAAGATGGTGTGTAGGTCTGTGACTGTCTGTCTCTATGTGTTTTGTGGTGTGTAGGTCTGTGACTGTCTCCATGTGCTGTGGTGTGTAGGTCTGTGACTGTCTCCATGTGTTGTGTGTAGGTCTGTGACTGTCTCCATGTGTAGTGGTGTGTAGGTCTGTGTCTGTCTCTCTCCATGTGTTGTATGGTGTGTAGGTCTGTGACTGTCTCCATGTGTTGTGGTGTGTAGGTCTGTGACTGTCTCCATGTGTTGTGGTGTGTAGGTCTGTAACTGTCTACATGTGCTGTGTGGTGTGTAGGTCTGTGTCTGTCTCTCTTCATGTGTTGTGTGGTGCGTAGGTCTGTGACTGTCTCCATGTGTTGTGGTGTGTAGGTCTGTGACTGTCTGTCTCCATGTGGTGTGTAGGTCTGTGACTGTCTGTCTCCATGTGTTGTGTGGTGTGTAGGTCTGTGATTGTCTCCATGTGCTGTGTGATGTGTAGGCCCCAAGCTAAAAGACACATTTTTGTATGATTTATTGTGTTTTTTTAATGCAAAAACCTGGAGGTTCAGCGCCAGCGGTTTTTATTACCCCCACCGAAATCATTCGTGTAGCTTAGCCTTATGTATGCAATAATGCATATCCGTCGCTTTACTCTTTAACCCTGTAGCTATATATCCATAGTGTAAGTCCGCGTTGTGAACAGCTGAAGGAATGAAAGAACGCCGAAAACGCTCTGTTCGGCACGGAGGCATGATAAATCTTCCATTCCGTGTGATGCGGAGCCCCTAATTGCGATCTATCATAATAAAAACTCACCTGCTGTTCCGTGTAATGAGCAGGGAGTGGATCCGGATTCATTTCTGTAGTTTCATTGCCACCAACGAAATGCTTTGAACAAATGAACTGTCTCCATCGTGCCTAGGAGCTACTTGGCTTTACTTTGAAGTGTAGTCGCCCGCACAAATGCACCCATCGGTTGAATTTCTCCGATTCAACAAGTGGGTCGGGCATCGTTATAAAATACTCCTTTCATGTGGTCTTTGTGCTTGTATCTTGAATCGCTGTTGCATTTTCCCCAGGAGCAGTGTCGAACCATCTTGCATCACAGCAATGGGAACGCACGCTAAGCGATGTCCCCGGATGTTGGTAGACGTCACTCGCTGATCTATTTTTAGATCGCGCCGTTCGCGGCTTTTCCTGCAGACGCTACGCTTGTACAGAGATTTCCGACAAAAACACGTGCGATCAGCGGAGTCTATCATTTTGGCAAATAGCAACAAGAGAGGTAAATCACTGATGACTTTCGCTGTGTCTTTTGCACGGGCTAATTTTTTGCACGCTACATAATTTGCAGAATGAATAAAAACAACCCACATGCAAAAATAGCTCGCACAGCAGCAAATCCGTTGCTTATTGGGAGAAATTTCCCTCACAAACACATGCGATAGTGGAGGGAGGTAACTCTCTGATGACTTCCATCGACTTTTTTACACGGTCGACTTTTGTGCCCGCTACAGGCTGGCGTGTAGCGGTCAAAATAATTTCCCGGTGAAAACAGTTTATGGAAGTCATCGCAGAGTTATCTGTTCGGGACGTGCTGAGAATTGAACTCTAAAAAGAGACGGCACCCGGCACTCCGCCAGACTGATTTTGCACGCCCGGGGAGTTATGCCAAGATCCGGCCGAGTTAATATATCTGCGTTTTGTGACAAACGTCTTGCTCGGCGGCACTGTACTCCATGCACCTTAACGGTCCGCGTGATTTGGGTGTAATCTTAAGGTAAACGACGTTTATTGGCGCTGCTGAAATGGTCGAAGTCGGAAACATTCGCAACTTCGGTTAGCTTATGATTACACCCGAATCACGCGGACCGTTAAGGTGCATGGAGTACAGTACCGCCGAGCAAGACGTTTGTCACAAAACGCAGATATATTAACGCGGCCGGATCTTAGCATAACTCCCCGGGCGTGCCAAGTCAGTCAACGGTCGCGTTTTATAAAACCAGACTACAAATAGACTACAGGGAGGTGACTCCCATATTATTTCCGGCAGGCGAGACGGCTTTGCACGGGGAAAAACTTTTTTGAATGCTACATTATAATAATAATAATATGTTTATTTGTAAGGCGCACTTCCTCCACACAGTGAAAAAAGTACATAGTGAAGCTCTAGGCGCACACTCACACACAAACACGCACACATTATCATACAGTTTGAGCCTGGACATGAAACGCACATACGCACGTTATAATACAACATGCATCCTACACGTGAAGAAACACACACATGCATTATATACAAACATGAGCCTGAAACATTCAGCAAGTACGAAATATTTTCAATAGGACTTAGAGAACAAGTGGGTTTTCAGATTTGACCGAAAGGAAGCTGCAGTGTTTGCATGACGCACTGAGAAGGGGAGTCCGTTCCAGGTGGTAGGACCTTGGTATGAAAAAGTACGCTGACCAAATGTTTTTGACCGAACGGATGGAATTTTGAAGATGCGAGTGTCGCAAGAAGAGCGAAGTTGTCTAGATGGTGTGTAGATGTGAAGGAGTTGAGACAGATAGAGAGGAGCGACAGCAGAGACAGAGTTGAAGCAGAGGCAGGAGGTTTTGTATTGGATCCTAGCAGAAACTGGTAGCCAATGAAGAGAGCGGAGGATAGGAGTAATGTGGTGAGACTTTCTAACTTTACAGATGAGGCGAGCAGCAGAGTTCTGGACTCTTTGGAGCCGATACACGAGATACTTAGGGCAACCGGAAAGAAGGCTATTGCAGTAGTCGAGGCGTGAAAGAATGAAAGCACAGACGAGAGTTTGAGTAGCTTCTTGTGTGAGAAGATGACGAATTGCACTGATCTGTCTGATGTGCATGTAGGCGATCTTGCATGTGTTCCTGACGTGTTCCGACATATTGAGATGACAATCTAAGGTAACACCAAGGTTCCTAACTGATGGAACGAACTCCACATCACAGTCGCCAATCTTAAGAGAAGAAGGGAGGGCATCAGTGGCTGTCCTGCTTGATCTTACTAGCATGCATTCTGTTTTACTGTCATTCAGTTGTTAGCGTAGATGTGATTTTTTTTTAATGCGTGCTAACTGATATTAGATTTAGAGCTTGAATTTTCAATGATATTACGCTTACAACTCGCTTTTTCGCTTACAACTGTCATGAGGTCAGCGCATGATCACGGGCTGACCTCATGACAAGCTGGCCAATGAGATGCAAGGAACGAAACGGCCATCTCTTTCCGTGGTTTTCATTGGTTCGAACACTGGAGTTATAAGCGAAAAAGAACTTGTGTAATATAAAAAATTCAAGCTCTAAACCTAATATCAGCTAGCACGCATTAAAAAAAATCACATCTAAGTAAACCAGCCAGCTTAGTACTGTGAACAGATTTGAAAGCGACAGCAAGAAAACAATAAAAAAAACTCGAACACTCAGGTCTAATCTAAGCGAAAGAACTTGTCACTGTGTACCAACCAAGCCCCTTGGAGCCGACGCGCCGCCAAGCGGCGGCAAGGGAGATAATTTCCAAAAAAGTCGCTCATTTCATACCGTATCGAAGGGTCTACCTTCAAGTCAATCGTAAAGTCATGTGCACAACCTATAGGTGCTGCAGCACTGCTCAAAACAACCTTTTCTTCCATGTATATTTCATACAAATAAAAAAATATTGGCTTATATATTTGTGTATGGTTCGTATATCGTTTTTTATTCCTCTTTGCTGATAATGTTAATGTGTAATTTTTAAGGATATCTACTACAGTAGTCGCCGCTTATAAAACACGCGGTTAATAAAAACAGCCGTTTTTTAAATACAGTTGGTCCGGTCCGGATTTACATCGTTACTGATGGACATGTTCAACACGCAAACGGTTAATAAAAACGCCGCTTATTAAAATAACTTTTGTTCGGTCCCGATGTGTTTTTAATAAGCGGCGATTACTGTATCTCATTAGTAACATGCTTGGATTTGTTTCCTGCTTCTACCCTTCCTGTCAATACAGTCAGTCTATTTGCTAAGTCCTCTAGGGTGCAACCCTTAACAACTTTTGTAAACTTTAAGGGTCTTTGTTTATGGGCAAACCAGACAGCTCAACCAACTTTTTAAAGGTTGTAAGGGCAGCTGGGCTGTACTGCTTCTTAGCGTTAAACCTTTTATGAAGCAATTCCATGAAATCATAGTCAACTGGTTTACTAAGTACCTTTTTACCATTCTTATATGCAACTAGCTTCAATTGAGATAGCTGTGTTGGGTCAATCTTAAGATTTCCAAACATTAAGTCTTTTGTTAACTTGTATGGATGCCTTGGCAGACCAGTTCCAAACGTTTCCTTTGAAAAAGTCTTAGGTTTACGCTTTGGTTTTTTAATGACTGCATATTTTTAATTAGACCCTGAATTATTCTTCTATACGTTTGTAGATTAGTGAGGTCATACTGAATATCTTCCTTTTCTTGTCGAGATTTTTTCTTTTTTCCTCCTTTTTTACCGCCCAGTTTTTGAATAAGATTCACAGATTCATTGTTTACAAGCTTTAAGCTATCCAAAAGAGTATCTTTAGAGGTAGCCGATAATGTGGAAGAAAGTTTTGGGAGCTCGTAATTTTCCAACACATTAGGATCAATATCTGCATCCAGGTCAATATTTAGAACCTCTTCAAGTGGAGGCGGTAAAGCTGGAAGGGGAGGCAAAGACTGTAGAGACATCTGAACTGCTTCTACAATGGGTTTAGTGAAAGGCTGTACCACAACTCTTTGGAACTCTTTCTCAGCAACTTTTGTTGCAGCCACTTTTTCTCGTGCTTTTAAGTATTTCTTGATTAGCTCATTTCGCTTATTAACCGTTTGTATATGTTCAAAACTCATTGCAATAATTTACAGTATATATTATTTCAAGATAACTTTAATTAATTCATTTTGTTGTAAAAGCAATCAAGCCCTTTTCTATACATTTCTGGAGGTAGTCTTGCTGTTTTGTCCAAAACCATGAATGAATAAGGTTCTGCTGTGGCTGCATGATACACTTGAACAAACTCATCTGAAGTAATTCCAGCACTGTGGTCTTGAGCTATACACCTCACATCCTTATTGTCCAGGGGCCGGTTGCTCAACAGATGGGCAAAATTAGTGTCAGTTAGTGACTAGTTGCAAGGTAACTAGCTGGCAGTTAGGCTCACTATCTATCGGAGTTGCACAGCATCAATTTAACTTGAAGCTAACGCGAGTAGCTGAATGTTAGTCCTGCCACGTCACAAGGTAATAAACAGAGCTTTTTTCATTCGTTAGTTGATGAATGCAACGAGCTATTTGATTGAGTGGGTTGGGAGATTTTCCACATGGAAAGAGGTGAACGCACCGCATCAGCGAGTTGATACGAGCCCCGCCAAGCTTCGCGCACTTCTATTAATAGCTGATGCGCGGACCTCAGCGACACCAGGAAAGATAATAAATACATTGTTGTCCTCGAACCTGCATTTGGCTGTGTTTATTATACAACTATCTTCAGTTTTCGCGTCTTTCAGACAGCTTACCAGATTATCGGAAATGGATCAATCTCGAGAAGGATTATGTTGCTTTTGACTGGTAACACAATTTTACGGCCACTGATTGTTGAGCAACCGGCCCCAGCCCACTAAACAACACAAAACACTTAGTGTTTCTTCGAATGTACTTTGGAACGTCATAGTAGGACTGGCACAGATACAAACATTTGCAGTTTTTGTTTCTGCTGAGAGAAAAGTACTCCTTAAAAGTGTTCATGTTTTTAGAGTCAACTTTTACATCATCAAATATGACTACTTTTTGATCAGAGTCATCAAGGTTTTCAACTGGCTCAACATCTTCACACAATGAAAAGGTCTGTCATTCTCTAGGAGCCTTATAAAGCAATTCTTGAACAAGTCACACAATTCTGAGTTGGCACAAGACAGCTCTTTTATCTGGTCAAGTAGAGCTTTTGTACTTTTCTTGGGCTTGGCTGGGTCGAATTCATGAACACACTCAAAGAAATCTTGCAGTAGTTGAAATTTCTCTTCTTGTGGATTCATGGTGTGAATGACAATCTGGTCTGCATTGAAGTATTTCAGTAGTAAGTTCACCAGGATTAGTTTTTCCCTGGACAGTGGGTCCCACCAACATGTAGTGGCAATCTGGAATGAGAAAATGGTGTTTTACTGCAGGGTCATGGCATGTATCACAATTTACAATATTCAGTTTTAGTATTATACTATAAAAATGGATTACACAAAGTTTGGAACAATGTTAGGGCAACACCAGAAGCATATTGAAAGTTTTACTCCAAGCAATGCTGGGGCACTTCAAAATTACCTTCCTTTGTCTGGTGGAAAACTTTTGGGAAACTAAAACATGAGTAATAACAAGATATTTGCATTAGCTGACCCCACAGGAGACAAACAAGCCACAAATAATCAGTATGTGGTCGGAGTAATGTCTGCTCTTGCGATTTCAGCAGAAAACACATTTTTAAAGGTTGATGGAACTAATAATATGAAAGCACGTTTGGATTTAGATGGCGAACAACTTGTGAATTTAGCTGAGCCAACTGGAGAAAGTGATGCAGCAACTAAGTCATATGTTGACTCAAAAACAGGCTTTGATGGTGACATGAAAGGAAAAAAGATTGTAAACATGGAACCCCCACAGAAGACAATGATGCAGCTACCAAAAAATACATAGACGATGAATGCCCAAAACCATTATCAGTCATTGAGGGTGAATCAGACACAGAGCATAAATTTATCAGAAAAGTCGTTCTCCAAAACTCTGATGTTGTTGATAAAGGCAGAAAAACCATTGAAGTAACTCCAAAGCTGAGAGTTGATGGCTTTCTTGTTTCAGAGCTACTTTTAAAGCCTCCTTTAAGGGCAGAAATATCAAATGATAAGATTTATCTCTCTAGCTATTTAGAAGGATATTTAGAATATAAAGGGCATGTCATCTATGACACCACTGGCCAATCTGTTTTAAAAGAAATAAAATACTATCTGTGTGGAAAGGGTACCCCAATATTATGGCGTATTGTAAAAGATTTTAGCTCTGGAAAGAATGTTGAAAATGAATCTGTTCTGATTTCTGACTCCTTTTTTATTCAAGAGCTTAACCTTAAACAACAATTTTATTCTGCCCTTGGACTCTACCACAGACTCAATTCAGAAAACACCCTTTCTGTAGCATGGATACAAATTTCAGAACTTTTAAATTTGCTTAGCCATCTCCCGCCCTTCACAAGCTCATCAAGCAAAAAAATCCCATAATTCTGTTGGGGGAATATTACATAACTGGCATAGTTGATGTTGATCGTGGAGGTCTTAAACCAACAGAGAAAATATTAAGATTTATTAAGGTATTTGATGAAGAAACCACAAAACTTTTAGGAAGTAATGAACTTGAAGTAGTAGTTCTTCCAGCAGTACTGGAATATAGAGGATTTCTACGAACAGCTGCAGGAAGTCATAGATCAGACTCTGAAGAAAGACATCCTTGTGGTGCAAGGCGACTGGAATGCCAAAGTAGGAGAAGTTGTCTACAAGAACTGGAAAGGCACATGTGGACAACACTGCAACACCAAGTCCAACGAGAGGGGCTTGAGGCTGTTGGACTTTGCCAGTTACAATGACCTCATGCTGACAAATACGTTTGGCTCGCACAAACCATCAAGAAGAGTACCATGGCACAGCCCTAGTGGAGAACACAATAGCAAAATAGACTACATCATGGTGAAAAAGCGCTTCCGCTCCAGTGTGAACGTCACCAAGACACGGAGCTTGCCAGGGTTGACATTGGGAGCGACCACGAGCTTGTTCTAATGACCTTCAAGCTACACCTGAAGAAAGTCAACAAACTGGGCCCCACAAGAATCAAATTCGACGTCGAAAGACTGAAAGATCCAGAGGTAGCAGAAGCCTTCCAAGCAACGATTGGAGGGAAATTTGCAGCGCTTACCATTTTAGGCGCTGTCGACACAGACATAGACACGTTGATTGACACCTTCAACACAACGGTGGCTGAAACGGCCAGTGAGATCCTTGGCAAACATCGCTCAGTCAAAAAGCCATGGGTCACAGCCGATGTACTCGATCTATGCGACAAATGGAGAGACCTGAAGAAAAAAAAGAACGACACAGATGGCGCAAAGCAGTACAAATCAGTCAACCAAGAAATCAAGAAAAGCACGAAAAAGGCCAAGGAGAACTGGATTGAAGAACAGTGCCAGGACATTGAAGAACAACAACAGCAAAAAAAGCCTACCAACTAGTGAAAGATCTGACCAGCACAAAGCAAGTGCAAACAACCACAATACAAGACAAAGACGGAAAGTGTCTGACGGAGGAGCAAGACATCCTAAAGATATGGACAGAATACTGCTCAGAACTCTACAACTACGGAACCATGGAAGACCCAGAGGTACCGAATGTCCCTTCACAAAGACCATCCCATCCTTCCTGTAAAAGTGGAAGCAGCAATAAAATCGCTGAAGAAAGGGAAGTCAGCAGGAATGGACAACCTCCCAGGAGAGCTGGTACAGGCAGGGGGGAAAGAGATGAATAGTGCTTTACTGACCATCTGAAACAAGATCTGGCAGACGGATGAGTGGCCCACACCGTGGACGCAGTCCATCATCATCACCCTCCCCAAGAAAGGCAACTTACAGCTATGCCACAACTACAGAACTATCAGCCTCATCAGCCACCCGAGTTAGTCATGCTGAAGATCTTACTGAACAGATTGAAGTCACAAACAGAGAAGATCATAGTTGAAAAACAGGCAGGCTTCAGACAAGGGCGCAGTACAACGGAGCAGATCTTCAACCTCAGGATACTGTGCGAGAGGTACCTACAACACCAACAGGACCTCTACCACGTCTTCGTGGACTTTAAGAAGGCTTTCGACAGGGTATGGCATGCAGCACTGTGGGCTACCATGAGGCTGTACAACATCAACGCCAACCTCATCACCTGTATGACAATGCCACAAGTGCCGTATACTTCAACAGCAGCATTGGGGACTGGTTCAGAACCACAGTCGGAGTGAGACAAGGCTGTTTGATCTCTCCCACCCTCTTCAACGTCTTCCTGGAAAGAATAATGATTGACGCCCTAAAAGACCACGAGGGGACAGTCAGCATTGGCGGCAGAACAATCACAAACTTACGTTTTGCTGACGACATAGATGGCCTGGCCGGAAGTGAAAAGGAGCTTGAGAACTTAGTGGAGCGCTTAGACACAACCTCCACGCATTTTGGAATGCAGATCAGTGCAGAGAAGGCCAAACTGATGACCAACAACACCAACGGCATCAGCACTGACATCACGGTATGTGGCGAGAACATGGAAACCGTCAACAGCTTCAAATACCTGGGAGCAATTGTCACAGATGCAGGATCCAAACATGAAATACTCGCCAAAATTGCTCAGACTACAGCAGCACTCACAAAACTCAAGTACATCTGGAAGGACAGGAACATAGCCCTCAGCTTAAAGATCAGACTGATGCGCACCCTGGTCATGTCCATATTTTTGTATGCCTGTGAGTCATGGACACTAACAGCTGACTTGGAGAGAAGGATACAGGCCATGGAAATGAGATGCTTTTTGACGACTCCTCGGCATCTCCTACAAGGACCGCATCACAAACAAGGAAGTCTGAAAGAGAATCAGGCAAGCCATCGGGCCCCATGAAGAACTACTGACCACTTTGAAAAGACGCAAACTAAAGTGGTATGGGCACGTCTCACGATCGTCAGGGCTTGCCAAGACTGTGTTACAAGGCACAGTTAAAGGAGGGAGGAGGAGAGGCAGACAAAGGAAAAGATGGGAGGACAACGTCTCAGAGTGGACAGGGATGAGGCTCAGCGAAGCCTTGAGACAGTCCGAGAGGCGAGAGGAATGGAGAGAACTGGTTGCCAGATCATCTGTGGTGCCCCAACAGTCGTCCAGACTACGGTACAAGTGAAAGTGAAGTGACTGGAATATGTTTCTTCTATTATTAGCTGGAAGAAAGATATTCCTTATTCTGATCCTCCTATAGGTTGGCATTCTGCTCCTGATATTGTTTTTATTTTTTAAAAATCAGTTCGTATTATGCATGTCCCATTGAAACAAGTCAAGCATATTGCATGTTACGGTCCAAACACCCTGTTTTTATTTATCTGTGTGGTTTTGTAAAATGCCTACCCTGTGCTACATTTTCTGTACGTATGACGTACATCTCTTCCACATTATTAAGAATTTTACACAAGTGGAATCAAGGGGAAGAGCTTACTCATTAAAATGATCCTTTCTCCCTGTTTTCTGTGTGAGTTGTCAGGTGATGAAGTATCATACTATTACCGTTATGAATTGCATGTTTATGCCTGTCTAAAGTGATGAATACTTAAGGATGTAGAAGCCAGCCAGGCATCAAATAAATGTAGTATATTAGGAAACCAGCCATGCCTTAAGAATAGATTACTGTTGTGAAGCCTCGTGGTGGAAACAGTGAACAGTTTTCAATTTAAGGCTTCAAGCTTCCAGTATAAGACTTTGAGCGGGAAGAATTGTGCTGACCCCAGCAACGCGCCAATTTTTTTCTTTCCTATTGGCTCAGAGTAAATGAACTTTTAAGACATTGAGCGGTAAAAAGTTGCCGAGCAAGCAGGCGCCAAATTTCCCTTCCTCCCATTTTTTAAAGGAAGTGAATCTCTGAGACTCTGGATGGAGATTCTGGACGAGGGGATAAAACCAGGCGGAGTCTGCTCGCTCGAGGCTGGTGTTGTTTTGCTCTCCTGCTCAGAGCACAGAATGCAATCATGGTATCAATGGCAGCCTGACCAAGGGGGAAAGAACGGGTAAGTTTCCCCCCCCCCCCTCCCCCCTACCTCTCACCGCCTCCAGCCCCCCTGGAAAGGTAAAAAGGCGGGCGGCGCTCTCTAACCAGCCACAGCCACAAGCGCAGATGGCCTCTCCTGCCCCCTGTCAGACCCCCCACCAGGAAGGACGCAAGAGTAGATGATGCAGTTTCAACCCTCCCCTCCCCAGGACACACCCCTGCGTCAGTCGTCACCCCCTCTATGCTTCAAAATGACCCCCCTTCAAGACAACCACCGGAGTCAACTGCCCTGACCCCCTTCAGCATTTTGCCACGGAACGGACTCAATGAACTCTCCTTCCCAGATGTTTACCTCCATATAGTAAAGGCTGGCTGGCTAATACTAGGATTAATCAAAGAAGTTTTATTCATACACGTTGACTTACCAATCATTGTTTTATCTCTTCAAGTATTATTAAAGTCATTTTGTACTTGATCTCTGCCCTCATCTTGTCTGTTGTCCTATCCATTCTTGACAGCGAGAAAGGTGAGTGAATGTTGCAAGACAGCAGTGCGTTTTCCCCTAGACATCTTCCTAATTAATAATGATCAGAACACTGGCTTGTAACATTGCAGTAGAGGTGAATTTTACAAAGATTCCTAACGAAGTCAGTAACATTATTATCAAAATGCGAAACTCCAATGTTTTTGTGTCTAATCAAAGATTTGATTTGACTGACTAATCAAATAAAATAAAGTGAGATATATATAAGGTTTCCAAAAATCATACATGAACTACACTATTACTTGACCATTATGACTGCTGCATATAAATTAAAGCTATAAATTACTGGGTGGGATTCACAAAGCACTAATTATTACAGAAGGTATTCTCACAACATTGGGCATAATAGCCCTGATTCCTGCTGTTCCTGTGTTTGTTGCAGGTGTGACTGCAGTACCTATCATTCTAACGGTGATAAGCCAACACATTAGGCTGAGTGAGAAAAAGGAAATCCTCAAACATTGCCACAAAGAATACAAAATCCTAAAAAAGGATATGAACAACGCCCACCCCACCATCAAGTTCGTTATGCCCTATTCATCTGCCTCCGTGACCCTCCTCGACACCCACGTCTTCATCAGAGACGGATCGCTGTCCACCTCCTTACACAGGAAACCTACAGATAACCTGCGGCTACTCTATTTCAGCAGCTCTCATCCGAGACGGATCCAAGAGGCGATCCTTTATGGTCAAGGCCTCAGGATCCATTGTATCTGCTCTAACTCGGAGGACCGCGACCAACACCTGCAGCGGCTGAAAGATGCCATCCTTCAAAATGGCAACCACAGTGACGCGGTCAGACACCAGTTCGACAGAGCAACAAAGAAGAAGCACACCGACCTCCTCACCAGACAACCCCCCGAATCGAAGGATAACAGGGTCCCATTCATAGCACAGTACTTCCCGGGAGCCGAGGGACTGCGATACGGCCTGCAAAGGCTCCAACACCTCTTAGTGGATGATCCCTACCTCTCTGAGGTGTTTCCAGCTCCTCCTCTCCTGGCGTTCAGGCAACCATCCAACCTGAGGCAGTTACTGGTACGGAACCAACTTCCACCTTTCAGCTCTGCCAGCCCCGGAAGCGTGCAACCCTGTAACACCTCCAGCTGTCTCACGTGCAACATCATCTTCCCAGATTCGACCGTCACCCGAGAAAGGACTACTTACCACATCAGGGGACACTACACTTGCGGCTCCAACAATCTGGTATACCTGATCAGATGCTGCAAAGAGTGCACGGATGCCTGGTACGTCGGTGAGACGGGACAAACACTGAGACAGCGAATGAACGAACACAGTGCCACGATCAGAAATCACGCTCCACTCCCAGTTGCGGAACACTTCAGCAGGCAAGGCCACACCGCGGCTGACCTGAGAGTGGGCGTACTCACGGGACACCTGCAGGACCCATGATGGAGACGAGTGGTCGAACAGCAGCTCATTGGGTGTTTTGGCACTCATGAGGCTGGGCTGAACCGTGACCTAGGGTTCATGAGCCACTATGTGACTCCCGTGCCCCCAAGAATCATGAAATGCACTCAACCCCTATGGCCCTGCTCTGGCAGCCTTTCCAGTGCCTAGACCCGCCTAGCACGCACTCCCTGTGCCACTATCTGTGCGTGAGCGGGTTTTCTGCTGTCCTGCAGGTCTCGCGACCTCAGATTTTGAGTTTGGGCTCTCCTTTTCCCGAGACCCACATGCTTACTACTGCCCCCCTTCTTGTCACCCCACCCCCTTTCTGGTTGCGATATTCTCACTCGCCGCCGTTTTTTGCCGCCTGTACCCCATGCCGCATACCCCACGCACTGGAGTGTTGTGAAATTTGATCACAGGGCATATAGATACATGATCGCGTGTAGACTTTCACTGCACTGATGATGGAGCCTACTTGGCCCCAAAAGCTTTGCTAATAAAATTCTGAAGTTGGACGAAAGTCTCCTTACTTCTTTTCTCTACAAAATTCTGTTAACCAGAGCGCTGTTGTTACGAGATGATGAAGCCGTCTTAGACAAGATATTTAAGAAAATTGAAGAGCTTGAAAGCTCAGACCTTACAAACCACCACTAGAAATGTTTATAAACAGATATAAATTAAATGGGTACGCCTCAACGTCGTACTTACTCCTCAAACAACAAGTAAAGCAAAATCAAAGTTATAGCCACTTCTTGGTTTTCTGTCCCCATAAGCTTTGTAAACAGTTCTTTGGTTAATACCAAGGAACTTTTGTATCTGATACAAACTGTAAAATACTGTTTTTTCCCGTTTCAACATTAGTGGCACAAATTTTGTAGTGTCTATAGTGGTTATATTTGACATATGAGAAATAATAATAATAATAATAATAATAATAATAATAATAATAATAATAATAATAATAATAATAATAATAATAATAATAATAATAATAATAATAATAATAATAATAACTTATACGCACATACCTTCCCTAATAGGCAAGCTCATGGCGTTTACAATGAAAAGTCCACACTCATACAAAGCATCCCAACACTCGCACACTGTACCGTTAAAATAAAAGAAGAGTTACATACAATACAATCAATTAAAATAGCAGGCAATAAACAAAACACGAAACATAAAAAGGCGCCTTGTAGCACCTCATTGCTCTTCAGGAAAGACTGACTGGAACAAGTGTGTCTTAAGGGAGGTTTTGAACTGGGACATGAAATCAGAGTGACGGACAGAGAAAGGTAGGCTATCCCACGTTACAGGGTCGATGTAAGAAAAAGCACGCTGTCCTTGGGTTTTCTTTTTGCGAAGGGGGACATTTAAAGTTTTGGTGTCTGCAGCTGAACGGTTATATCTAGGTTATCTCTACTTTGTTTTTCAAGTTTTAAGTTGTCAAGACTGGTATTGGTATTGTCACCACCTTTATGAACTACTTTCATTCCTTTAGGGATTCTTCCATTAAAACCCTCCCAAACAAACCTATGGACTTGAATACAGCGATAGGTATTTTCATCTCCAGACCTTACCCTTACAATTAGGTCACCATTTTTAAGTCTTGCATGTTGCATATGATCATCACGGTTTGCTTGGAATAAATCGTACATTGGATGTGTGATCATTTAATTCGCTGTTTCAGACATTTTTATATATTGTATAAATAAAATAATTTTCTAATATATATTATAAGAAATGACAACTCACTTCGTTCGTGAACGAATTAGAGAGTCTGACAGAGCCATGAAAGACTTTACTAGTAGGCACACTGTTGATATTGTGAACAGCAGTTCGCCTGAGGGTCAACTCAATCAAACCAAGCAGTCTGTTACACAAGTTCTAAAAACAAAAGCTAATGAATTTAAGGGAATAAAATACAATATAGTGTTAAAGGTAAAGTTTACAAAAATTAACATCACACAAAGTGTCTATTTTAGCAGCCCTCCTGTAACAGCTATACATGACAATTTAAATGTAGATACCAACAGCATTTTGAACAAAATAGATACCTGGATATCAAATGGGTCTGGGTGAACAGTAGATGAGGTTGAGGGCCACTTCATTAATGTAGCTGTGTACAGACCACTAAGAGGCTCTTCGTATGCAAAAAAACTCAAAAAAAGGATTACTAAACATACATGATACAGATGACAAGTGCTTCATGTGGTGTCTGTCGCGAGCAGGTTGCGGGTTTGGGGGGTTAATTTTCGTGTTCGTGGACTTGTGTGTGCATGCTGGGCGTGTAGTGTGTTTGTAGTGCGTTAGCGTGCTCCTCGACCATGCTTTTCACTGTTTCACGTGAGGGTTGGCGTGATGAGTGAACTCTGTGCATCCTCGCACGAGAATTGCGAGGCCGAAAGAGGTGAACGGACTGCTCGTTGGGTTCTGAAGAGTCAAATGCTAACTTGTGAGCATAGAGACAACATCGCTGTTATGGTGTTTGCTGGATTTGTGGTGCGACCGCTGTCGGTCCAGTGCGTGGCGTAGCTGTTTCCATAAGGCTATGCAGCTTCCTGAACTCGGAGAATCTACTCCCAAAACTCCAGTCGGCATACAGGCCAGGACACAGCACCGAAACTGCACTCCTGAGAGTGTTCAACGATATTCGATGTGCTATTGATGATGGCCGGGTTGCCCTCGTGACTCTTTTAGACCTCTCAGCAGCCTTCGATACCATCGATCATGGTGTTCTTCTGTCCCGATTAAAGAACTTAGGAATATCATCAACAGCCTTCAAATGGTTTCAATCATACTTATCTGGAAGAACACAGACGGTTGTTGTGGAAGGAGGGACTTCGAGTGAGGTGGTTATCACCTGTGGAGCTCCTCAAGGGTCAATTCTCGGACCGTTGCTATATTCCATCTACACAGTATCTCTGAGTGCCCTGATTGATAGTCATCATCTGTCATTCCATCTTTACGCAGATGATACTATGTTATTTACAACCTCGAACCCTGACAAAGACTCTTTCGCTGCGGCAAAAGCTTCCATGGAGAGATGTTGCACCGATGTGAAAACATGGATGGTGAAAAGTCGTCTGAAATTAAATGAAGACAAAACAGAATTCATCATCATCGGTTCTAAGGCACATGTTCAGTTGTTCCCAGAAACCAACATCTCCATTTCGGGAGTCGAGGTCCCCTCGTCAAGATGTGTGACATATCTTGGCGTAAAGATCGATGAGCATTTTTCTATGGGGCCACACGTAAGCAGAACGATCTCTTCCTCCTACTGGCAGCTCCGACGTATCTCAAGTATCAGACAATGCCTGACTGAAAAATCGGCCACAACTCTTGTATTGACGTTGGTGATGTCTAATCTTGATTACTGCAATAGCCTTCTGCTAGGTGAAACCCAAGAATATCTCCGAAGACTTCAACAGGTGCAGAACACCGCAGCACGTATAGTGAAACGTCCACCTAGTCGTTCTCACATAACACCCATCCTTCGAGAGCTACACTGGCTGCCTGTCCACCAACGTATTGTGTTCAAAACACTGTGTCATGTGTTCAAGTGCGTCAATGGTTTGGCCCCGCTGTATCTGGTTGAGCTCCTCAAGACTTATAAGCCTGTGAGGGATCTCAGATCTTCGGCGCAGTCATTACTCCATGTGCCACGCTACAACACCAAGAGATCTGGGGAGAGAGCATTCTCGTATGCTGGACCAAAACTCTGGAACGATATCCCAGACAGACTGAGGAAATCTCCTTCAATACAGACTTTCAAGTCACAGCTAAAAACTCTTTTATTCAAAGGGTGAACGTGTTGAGCGCCTTGAGCATGCCTTTGGGTGTGAGATTGGCGCTATATAAGAGCCAAAATACATACATACATACATACTGCCAGCCCGGAACGGTTGGCGGCTGTATTGTCGTTGTCGGCGTAGGCCGAACAGAACCATCACCAGGGGAAGGGCCGAGTTTCTTCCATGTGAGTATTTGTTTGTGTGTAATTGTCTTTGTGAACGTTTTCACTAGGTTGTTAGGCTGTTGTTCTAGGGGTGGGTGGGAAGTTGAAATAGGCAGTGGAATTTTAGAACGGGTTTTTTTCGTTCATTCATTTGCCTTGTTTCTATTCTCGCCTCATTTGCCTCATGTCATGGTTCGTGGTAGGTTTGCTGTTGTGTTGATTTGCTTGATTTGGGTAAAAGTTCAATGCTCGAAATGGCCCTAGTTGGAGGCTTAGGCTAAGACTGTGTTTTGAATGAGTGCCGTCATATTTAGTTACGGTGGAATGACTATTTCCAGTTTTGTGGGGTGTAACGGTTTTGAGTTGGGAATTGTGTGCCATGCGATTATGCCATGTATGCTAATTCTGGCCATTTAGGCCTGTGTGAGTGTGTGAATTGTAGGTTTCACGACCGTCATATTCCAAGGTCCTCGTGGCTCCTCATCGCTGTCGTTGCTGTCATCAATCGGCACTCATCATCCTCGCATCCCTGGCGGTGCTTGATGCCATCACTCTGAGCTCGCCTGGTCCAGGGGAAGGTCGACGTTCAGCGTCACCGTGTTTCTCCATCTCCGTGCTGCGGCCTTACGCAGAAGGCCGCCATGTGGCAGTGGTGGACAGTTGTAGTTGAGCTGGCGTGAGAGGGACAGTTGTGGACAATCGTAGCTGTTGTGATTGCTTGTTTTGACAATTGTGGACAATCGTAACTGTTGTGATTGTGTGTTTTGACAATCGTGGACAATCTTAGCAGTTGTGTTTGCGTGTTTTGACAGTTGTGGACAATCGTAACTGTTGTGATTGCGTGTGTTGACAATTGGGGACAATCGTAGCTGTTGTGCTTGCGTGTTTTGACGATTGTGGACAACCATAGTTTGTTGGGTTTGCGTGTTTTGACGGTTGTGGACAATCGTGTGTTTTTTTTGTTGTACGTGCGTGGTTAGTGTGGTGTTGTGGCTAAGGCTACACAGTGAGAGCCCTGGGCAACCATTAAGGTTTTGTTGGTTTGGGAGGGAAATGCAGTTTCACCCGTGTGTTTGGGTTTGAGGTGTGTGGTGTAGCATTGTTTCATTTCTCATAGCTTCTGCGCATAAATTGTAGGTCATCAATCATCTATCGTCATTACCATCATTCATTTTTGCATCAATCATCTATCGTCATTACCATCATTCACTTTCACCTCCATCTATTTCATTATACGGGGAGGGGGCCGATGAGTGAATAAATCGTTGTTCATCCAGCAGTAGTTTTTTTTGAGTTCATGACTCCCTCTGCATGAGAGGTTAAGGTCCCACCTAGCAGGTATGGGCGCGACAGTGCCATTTAGCTCATTTATATCCAGCTGGCAAAAATGGGGAACGAGTAACAAAGTACAAGCCACATGTTGACAGAGTTGACTATTCTGGCATTAAATTTCCAGTAACCATCAATCAGATTCCCAAAATAGAAAATCAGAATAACCAGGGCTTTAATGTGTTTGGTTATGAAGACAAATAACCTTTTCCATTGTATATAACCAAAAAGAAGGATGTGTGTAATCTATTTCTTTACAACAGCGATTATGTTTTAATTAAAGACTTTAACAGGTTTATGATTAATCAAACCAAACATTAAGCTGAAAACCACTTTTGTTTTCACCAAACATGAAGGAACAAGAAGGGCAAAGCCCATACGACTCACATGCTTGACCTTGACCTTTACCTAACCTTGAACTTTACATGACCTTGACCTTCAGGTGTCCTTCAAGGTCAAACAACTAAACCTAGCAATGACATCATACACTAAGAACTGCTTTACACAATTTTTCCTACCAAAATACATGTGGCCTTGACCCAAGGTCAAGTTCATCCAAGGTCATGCAACACAAAGCTGTGAATTCAAGACATAGGAAGCACAATGGTGCTTATTGGCACTTTCGACCATGAGATATGGTCACTTTTAGTGGTTCACTACCCCATTTTGGTCACATTTCATAAGGGTCAAAGTGACCTTGACCTTGATGACATGTGACCAAATGTGTCTTATGATAAAAGTATAATATGTGTACTACAACGTTATGAAGTTTGGAAGAGTTATCTTCCATAGTTCAGGGTCAAGGTCACTTCAAAATATGTATACAATCCAACTTTAAAGAGTTCCTGTGACCTTGACCTTGAAGCAAGGTCAAGTCACTGTGTATGTTTTTGTACGCCTTGTCATCCTACACTATCATGCCAAATTGGGTGTTGATAGAATTAATAGTCTCCGAGAAAATCCAACGTTAAAGTTTTTTACGGATTAAAGGACGCCCGGACGCTCGGTCTGCCCGGACGCCCGGACAGACGCCTGGACGCCCGGACGGACAACACAGGTGACCTATTATAAAAGTATAACATGTGTACTACAGTGTTATGAAGTTTGGAAAAGTTATCTTTCATAGTTCAGGGTCAAGGTCACTTCAAAATATGTATACAATCCAACTTTAAAGAGCTCCTGTGACCTTGACCTTGAAGCAAGGTCAATCAAACTGGTATCAAAAGATAGGGATTACTTTGCCCTATACACCATATATAGGTCAGGTATCCAATCTCAAAACCTTCAGAGAAAATTGGGAAAATGTGAAAAACTGCTGTTTTTTAGACAACATTTATGGCCCCTGCGACCTTGACCTTCAAGCAAGGTCAAGTCACTATGTATGTTTTTTGACGCCTTGTCATCATACACCATCATGCCAAATTGGGTGTTGATAGACTTAATAGTCTTTGAGAAAAATCCAACGTTAAAGTTTTTCACAGACGCCCGGACGCCCGGACGCCCGGACGCCCGGACGCCAGGACGGACGACACGGGTGAGTACATTGACTCACTTTTGCTTCGCATGTGAGTCAAAAAAGCATTTGTGTTTCACTGCCTTCAATGTTTTAGTTCTGAAGCTGTACTCCAAAAACACAAGCCAGACAGTTTGACAATTAATGGAATCCAGGCTACAAGAATGCCAAAAGAAAAAGTACTCAAGTTTACTAATTTTCACAAGCAACTCAAAGCTTCTTTTGCAATTTATGCTGACTTTGAAGCCATCAATGAAAAGATAAGCGGGCCAGAACCCAATAACGAAGAATTGTTCACACACAGGTACCAGAAGCAAACTGATTGTGGATTTGGTTATAAGCTTGTTCGTATAGATCCACAGTACAGCAAACCAGTGAAGTTGTACAAGGGGCCTAATGCTGTTTACAAATTTATTGAAGCAGTATTAGAGGAAGTTGAATACTGCAAAAGTGTCAAAGAAAAACACTTCAAAAAGCCTCTTGTAATGACTGAGGAAGATAAAGCTTTGTTTAAAGGCCAAGACAGTTGCCACATTTGTGAACAAAAGTTTACCCAAGAAAGCAAGAAAGGTGTTCGAAAAGTTCATGACCATTGTCACATTACAGGGCAATTCAGAGGTAGTGCTCATGAAGACTGTAATGTTAATTTGAGATTGACTGATAAGATTCCAGTCTTTTTTTCACATTCTGAAAGGCTATGATAGTCAATTCATAATGCAGCAAATAGGTAAATTTGGATTGCCTATTAATGTCACCCAAACAACATGGATAAATATATGGCCTTTATGGTAGGAAAGCACTTGGTCTTCTTGGATTCTTTTCAATACATGGCTTCCAGTTTGGATGCATTGGCTAAGCATTTGAGTGCTCATCCCTTTTTGATTTAAGAATTTTCAGATATTAAGCTAGTCACTCAGAAAGGTTTGTATCCATGCCGTCAATGTCTGGAAAGTCTTTGGTTGCAAAACCCTTGGTGATTACCATGACCTGTACTTAAAAACAGATGTTTTGCTGTTAACAGATGTCTTTGAAAACTTCAGAGAAACCTATCTGATGTACTACAGATTAGATCCTTGTCATTACTTCACTAGTCCTGGGTTAAGCTGGGATGCTTGTTTGAAAATGACTGGTATTGAGCTCCACTTACTTAGTGATGTTGACATGTATCAATTTATTGAAAAGGGACTTAGAGGTGGAGTTAGTTATATTGCTCACAGGTATGCTAAAGCTAACAACAAGTATTTACCTGATTACAACCCAAAGTTGGACACCTCATATGTTGCTTACCTGGATGCCAACAACTTGTATGGGTGGGCAATGAGTCAGAGCTTGCCTACTGGTCAGTTCAAGTGGCTTGCTGAAATTGATAATATTGACCTGGGTAAATTTACAGACAAAAGCAAGTATGGTATTATCTTGGAGGTGGATTTGGAATATCCAAAGGAATTGCATGAACTACACAATGATTACCCTCTTGCCCCAGAACAAATTACAATTAATGAGGCAGATCTTTCACCATATTGCAAAAAACTCCGAGATAAGTTTCAGTGTTCAGTAGGAACAGTAAAAAAGTTGGTTCCAAATCTGAGGAAAAGGAAAAGTATGTTGTTCACTACAGGAATCTGCATCTGTATTTAGATTTGGGTTTGAAAGTGACTAAGGTACATAGAGTGCTCAGGTTTAGGCAATTGCCTTGGCTGAAAGAATATAATAACTTTAATAATGAGAAGAGACAGCAAGCTAAGAATTCTTTTTAAAAGGACTTTTTAAACTGATGAACAATGCTGTATTTGGGAAAACGATTGAAAACTTGAGAAAAATAATTGATGTCAAACTTGTTACAGATTTGAATGCCCTGCTTAAGTGGGCGGCTCGACCAAGCTACATCACTACAAAAATATTTAGTGAGAATCTTGTAGCCATCCATAGAAAACAAGAAGGGCAAAGCCCATACGACTCACATGATTGACCTTGACCTTTACATGACCTTGACCTTCAGGTGTCCCTCAAGGTCAAGGTCAAACAACTAAACCTAGCAATGACATCATACACTAAGAAATGCTTTAAACATTTTTCCTACCAAAATACATGAGACCTTGACCCAAGGTCAAGGTCATCCAAGGTCATGCAACACAAAGAAGTTAATTCAAGACATAGGAAGCACAATGGTGCTTATTGGCACTTTCTACCGTGAGATATGGTCACTTTTAGTGGTTCACTACCCCATTTTGGTCACATTTCATAAGGGTCAAAGTGACCTTGACCTTGATGATATGTGACCAAATGTGTCTCATCAAAAGAAAGTATAACATGTGTACTACAACGTTATGAAGTTTGGAAGAGTTATCTTCCATAGTTCAGGGGCAAGGTCGCTTCAAAATATGTATACAATCCAACTTTGAAGAGCTCCTGTTACCTTGACCTTGAAGCAAGGTCAATCAAACTGGTATAAAAAGATAGGGATTACTTTGCCCTATATACCATATATAGGTCAGGTATTCAATCTCAAAAACGTCAGAGAAACTTGAGAAAATGTGAAAAATGGCTGTTTTTTAGACAACATTTATGGCCCCTGCGACCTTGACCTTAAAGACTCACTTTTGCTTTGCATATGAGTCAAAAACCAAACTTGGAGTTAAACAGACCCACATATGTTTGCATATGCATTCTTGATTTGTCAAAGTATTTGATGTATGATTTCCATTATAACTTCATCAAAAGAAAATAAGGTAGTCAAGCACAGTTACTTTTGACTGTCACTGATTCACTCACATAACATATAAAGACAGATGATGTGTACAATGACTTCTGGGAGCACAAAGATATGTTTGATAATTCAGATTACAAACCAGATAGTCCCTTTTTTGATTACAGCAACAAAAAAGTGATTGGAAAGTTTAAAGACGATGCAGTGGGAATACCTATTGTAGAGTGTATGGGGTTAAAAAGCAAGATGTATTCATATATCACAGAAACAGGAAAGAATGGGAAAACAGCAAAGGATGTGAAAAAAAGTAATTAAAAAGAGAGTCCGCCATGATGATTACAAAAGCATTCTTTTTACTAAAACCCAAACATGTCACACAATGGAGGGGATTAGATCTGAACTTCATCAGTTGGGAATGTACAAGAGTCATAAGACAAATCTGTCATGTTTTCGTGATAAAAGATATATTATTGATGATGGAGTATCTACATTAGCATACTCCTAACAAACAAAAAAATGTATATGGCAAAAATTAATTCCCCTTACTTGGACCTCTTTGAGGATCCAGTTGTTGATGACTCCATTAAGAAATTTGAATATGTTGAGTACCTACCAAGAGACTCAGCCAACATGGATAAAGATGGCAGGCACATTCTGGAAACGAGGGACATGGATGTGTTCCTTCTCCCACACAAAGCATTTCTGGAAGTGAGAGGAAAACTGGTTAAAAATGATAACACTAATTACAATGCTGGAGATAATGTTGCATTGGTAAATAATGGATGGTCCCTCTTTCATACAGCAGAATTGCATCTAAATGATCAGCAAGTAGAACAGGTATCTCTGTATCTGCCTCAAGCTTCTACCATCATGAATCTAGTTAGTTTTTCAGATGATTACAACAAGTCGAGTGCGAGTAATATGATGTGGTACAAAGACTCTGGAAATGGTGGCAATGATGGAAGAGAATTCAATACTGCTGCAAATACTGCAAATGCTGATCACACAACCAGAGCTGAATTGAGAACTGCTTTGGGAAATCTCAGAAGAGACAACTACAATTCAGGGTTTAAAATGAGAAACCTCCTCACAGCAGGAAACAAGGAGATTTGTGTTTTTCTACCTCTCAGTAGTGTGTTTGGACTGTGCAGAGATGTCACAAGTATTACAAGAGGAATTAAGTACAGTCTCCTTTTGGACAGAGCTAATTCTAACAACTACATTCACAGACAGGCTGGTGTTGATGCTGGGAAATTCAAGATATCCCACATAAGTTTGTGGATGCCAAAAGTGGAACCTAATTTGGGTTACTTGGCTGATCTGGAAACAAAACTTGCTAGTGGAATGATGAAAAAGCTGTATTTTGAGCAAATGAGAGTTTACAGACAGCAGTATACAGTACAGAACTTAGCCCATCTTGGAGAGTCACAACCCAGCAGAGAGAGCAATTGCCTTGGCATATATTCATTGCATTTCAAGCTGTTGGTCAAGACAGCACTCAAGAACAAAATAACATGGTCTTTGATCATGCCAATCTGAAACAAATATTTGTAAGGGTAAACAGCTTGCAGTATCCTGAGAGAGCACTAATCACTAATTTTGATGAAGCCAGCAGAAATTACAGCAGAGCTTACATGATGTTCCAAGAAGCTGTGAATAAATATCAGGATACAGATACAGGGAGCTCTATCAGTGTAGAAGAATTTGCAAGTTTGTATCCAATCATTCATATTGATGTATCAAAACATGCAGACCAGCTGATTGGTTCCCCAGCTGATGTTGAAATCAATTGGCAGTTAGGAGGAAACTTCCAGTTTAATGGGGTTGATGCAAGCTACTATGTGTATACAGTCATATTGAGTGACAGATACCTCACTGTGAATGCACTTCAAGGAAAAATGAATGTTATTGTATAAGATTTATTAAATTGTACATTTGTAAAATGTATTAGTATAATGTATAATCATGACTTACAAAGGTGTAGGATTTCACTTAACTAATGCTCAAAGAGAAGCAATTAAAAAGGCATATCTAAATAAGACTGGTGTGTCTATTTCAATAAACAAATCACACATGGGTGGTGCAGAAACACTAGGACTTACAAAAACACAGATTGGCAAACTAAGAAAAAGCAAAACAAGCTGTCACTCTAAAGCTGTCCAAAACTCAAGTGCCAAAACAGGGTGGGTTTCTGGGTGCTCTTGCCTCACTCATTGCTAGGGTTGGTCCCACTATTCTTAAACATGTTTTACCCTCATTGGGATTAGCTGCAGCCTCAGGAGCAAGTCATGGGGCCACAAGCAAGGCAGCGGCTTGCTGGGGAGGTAGATGAGGAAAAGGGCTTCTTCTGGGGCCACATTTACCCTTTAACAGCATCCCCTTACTTGGAGCACTTCTGTAAATATACTCATTCTATTCATAAAGAATATAATATAAGATTCTATAAATGTATTCAAAATATTCAATCAGTCTTGCAACAAACAAAAAAAGATAGCTGAGGCTTTGAATAATAAAAACTGGTGTAATAGACCGCAGGGCGTGGCATCGGATCGTTCAAGTCCGCTCGTCCAAATTATGGACGATGTTCCCATATTATATTATGATAGTACATGGTATTAGGGATTGAAAACAACAAAGTTCCCACTTTGATCAAATTTTGAAAACAGTGAAAAATAACTTTTAAAAGTGCTGATTTGTATGGCAAGGATTCGATGCAAAACTATACAGGAGTTACTTCCCGTGACACATTTTGATAATTTTGGCCAATCCGAAATTAGGTCAGATTTACTGCGGAGTGGCCGCGTGTGCGTGTGCAATACATTTCCTAAATGTAAACAACGACTACATCAAGCCTTTTACCGATATTACGTGGGCAAAACCCTTGCATTTTGCTTCTGAGTGGATATTACTTGATGGGGAAGCGAGTTCTGTCATGGTCGCGTTCAGTGAACAGGTTGAACGTGGAGTTATCGGCGTTGGTAACCCTGGGTTTCATCATTGGTGTTGTCAACGTTTAACGTGCAATCATCAGCAATGTGAAACTTCAGCGAAAAAAAACGGCTGGAATCCAAAAACAATGTACACTGGCCAGGTTATTTTTGGGGTGCTATGCACAGCCAAAGACTACGCTGTGTTGAGCTGTGCACTGAGCTTCAGTGCAATCCTTCCATAAGTATGAATGTAGTCTGCAGACAGAACAACTTTTTGGATGGTTTGAGAGATAAGGGAAATTTTCTAATGTCTCAGTGTTCAATGCATAAAAGCTTGAAAACTCCAAGAAAAACCACATGGAATGAGAGGCAAGATAAATTAAAATGAGCTCTGAATAATGACAATAGTTCTGGAATATGCATATTTTTTGGTGCATGCACATAATCTCAGTTGGTCCATGCTTGTGGAAAAACGGAGAGCTAAACTTCAAGTTCATAAACAGCCAGTGCAGATTGTTGCATACAAGGGTGATGTTATTGCTGCTGCTGCTGACAATGATGCTGATGTTGTGCATGCCACTGATGTTGATATGTGTAGTGGTGGTGGTGATCCAGTTGCTAATGGCAATGTTGTTGTGCTTGCCACTGATGATGTGTGTAGTGGTAGTGATTCTGTTGCTAATACTAATATTAATGTTAGTGTTGTGCATGCCACTGATGATGATGATGTGTGTAGTGGTAGTGATTCTGTTGCTAATACTAATAGTAATGGTGTTGTTGTGCTTGCCACTGATGATGATGTGTGTAGTGGTGATTTTGTTGCTAATAGTAATGTAGCTGTGCATTGCACTGATGATGACGTGTGTAGTGTTAGTGATTCTGTTCCTAATAGTAATGTTGTTGTTGTGCATGCCACTGATGTTAATGTGTGTAGTGGAAGTGGTGATACTGTTAATGATAGCAATGTTGATGCTATGTGTGCCAATGATGATGATGTGTGTAGTACTAGTGATGATGTTGATAATAGCAATGTTGATGTGCATGCCACTGGTGATGATGTATGTAGTACTAGTAATTCTGGTAATAATAAAATATCCTCAAGCAATTGATCACAACTTTACATCTTCAATGCCTTTCAATGCCAGTGATTATGTTGACAATAGCAATGTTGATGTTGTGCATGTCACTGATGATGATGTGTGCAGTACTAGTGATGATGTTGATAATAGCAGTGTTGATGTGCATGCCACTGGTGATGATGTATGTAGTACTAGTAATTCTGTTAATAATAAAATATCCTCAAGCAATTGATCACAACTTTACACCTTCAATACCTTTCTTAGATTATTTTTGCCATGTCAGCATGAAATTTCCCACAAGAGCAAAGCTTGTACGGCCTTTTATTCTTGACCAACAAGAACTGGACTACAACAGTCATGATCACAAGAATGAAACAATTATCATGACAAAAGAGCTGACTATATACTTCAAGATATTCCATGCATCATAATAATAATGTTTTGTGACCACATCAAAGCACTAGCATACCCAAACAATGCATTTTGACATAAAAAAGAATGTGGTTTTCAAAACATTTGCCTTGGAAAGTTTAAAATTTGAACTTCAGCACCACAAGGGAACACTACCACCACACACTCTAATGTTTAGCTTATCTTGGAGTGCAATAATTCACCCTTGTATGCAACAATCTGCACTGGCTGTTTATGAACTTGAAATTTAGCTCTCCGTTTTTCCACAAGCATGGACCAACTGAGATTATGTGCATGCACCAAAAAATATGCATATTCCAGAACTATTGTCATTATTCAGAGCTCATTTTAATTTATCTTGCCTCTCATTCCATGTGGTTTTTCTTGGAGTTTTCAAGCTTTTATGCATTGAACACTGAGACATTAGAAAATTTCCCTTATCTCTCAAACCATCCAAAAAGTTGTTCTGTCTGCAGACTACATTCATACTTATGGAAGGATTGCACTGAAGCTCAGTGCACAGCTCAACACAGCGTAGTCTTTGGCTGTGCATAGCACCCCAAAAATAACCTGGCCAGTGTACATTGTTTTTGGATTCCAGCCGTTTTTTTTCGCTGAAGTTTCACATTGCTGATGATTGCACGTTAAACGTTGACAACACAAACTGTCGCGAGACGCGACTTGTGTGTGATGTGGTACCGTAATTGTCAGTGCGTGAGGTTGCATTGAATTACGCGCTCAGACCGTATTTTACCGCATTGCAACAGATAGTTTCGTGCGGCGGGAAACGACGTCACCTCAGGGGGTTAGTTGGAGGGTTGAGGGGTACGTTGGTATGCCACGGGGTTTACACACTATTCGACACGGGTCTGAAGAGCGCGAAAATTAGCGAAACGATGATTGGGAGATGGTCAAAGGGCGCGAAAATAACGAGCAGTGATTGGGGGTTAATCACGTGACGAAGTTATCGTCAGAGTTGACGGAGCGTTCTAGATCAGACGGAGCCATCAGTCGGATGGGTGCGGTCTAGCGGGCGAAGGCTCCGCTGACCGGGCAGCCACATGGGTGGCGAGCAAAGGCGTTTCGCTTTGCTGGGGAATCTCGTCGGTCGGCCGCGAGAGTGGGAAAGAGAGCCTTTGGTTGAGATGGAGGAAAGTTTCGCTTTGGGAGGCATCACGGCCTGATGATTTTGAGGTAACGTACAATTTGCGACAATTCTTTTGCCTTGGGAAATTGACCGTTTGGTTAAGGCGGGAAAAGGGTCATACCTTGTGCATGAGTGAATAATGTCTTGGAATTGAACTGAATCTTTGGGGGAAGGTTGGGGAAATGCCTATCTCCGTAAGTCGTGATATTGTAATTCAATTTGTGAGCCGGGAATGATTAAATTCAACTTACTCGCTTGGTGCGGGCAAGTTTTTCAACTAAGCGTTCGGGCAAGGGTGCATCGCTTCACGTTGAATCATGCTTGTGTAAATTCTCTTGGGGGAGAAAGCGTGGTTTCTCATTAGGCACTCGCTTGTATGTTTCCAGACCAAACCTGTGTACGCGCTCTATGAGCACTCTGTCGTTTCTACTATTGCATTCCGCAATTACCTGCCTCCTCGGGAGTTAGTGAGAACTCTACCTACGTCGGCGCGGGCCAGCGTCGAGATCGGTGAACGGTACCTCGAAGCACGTGGCGTGCTTTTCCTCAACGGCGGTGAAGGCTGATGTGCAAGTACCCTTTCCGTAGTAACTCCGGGAGTTACAACCTTCGTTATGACTAGCTGTGTGCTAAATTTGGGGGGTCTAGCGAAGATGGCCGACGGACTGGCGTGTGAAGTCCACAAAGTGTGGTCTAACTGTCGGAGGGAAAGGACAGTTTAGAAGTGGGGACGGTCTGAACGCTAGCGTCTATCACTCGCATGAGGCAGTGAAAAGCGCGGCCGATGGTTGTATAGGCATACAATGAGCAGAGTGCGAGGAATGAACTGGTTCTTGTGTAGGACGTAATTATTCGCACTCGTGCTGATGACCAGGGGAAGCTCCACTGCTTAGGAATGGACTGTTGGATTTACTGACGGGTTGGTGAGTTTGGTGCTCGTCTGTCAGTGACACTTTAGGACGGGAGCGAGGCGTCGGTCGCCTGCTGTAGCCACGACGTATAGAGACGCTTGGAGGCGTTCTTTTTCATGGGACTACCGGCTGCCTTCTACGAGGAACTGTTTCTTCTGGGACTTGTCCGAGCACGGTGCTTGGGACAGTGTACTTTCGACAGACTGAAAGGGGAGAAGGGGGAGGTAGGAGTCGTGTGCCATTTTTGGTGAGGTTTGGGTCGGTTTAGTTTGGCTTGGTTGTGTCGGTTAGCGCTATGTGTGTGTATTTAGCGTGTTCTGGACTTCGAGTGGTCTGGACTTCAAAAGGGTAAGAGAAAAACCTTTTTATCTTTCTTCGCTTGATTATCGGCATCTGTATTGTTGCTCGCGGGAGCTTTTGGACAGGATTGTCATGCGAGAAAGGTGTGCGTGAATGTGGTTCGCGCGCGTCTGAATGCTTTCTGTGTTTTTTTCCCTTGGTTGCGAGACGTGGGCGGAAGTACGTCAGCAGGGGAAGGGGGTGGAGCTAGCGGGGGTTTTGGCTCATTAATATTCAGACGGGGGAAGGGTGTTGTTGTGGCTTCGTTTGAGTAACTTAGCTAACGGGTTGTGAGAGAGAGAAGGGACGGGAAAAACCTTTCTGTGGGGATTGATGCTTTTTCCTAGCGTTCCGGGATTTTTGGGGAAGTTTGGAGATTTAATTTAACATTTGATTGTTAAATGTTTCTGCAGTGAAGTTAGAGACTTTTTGTGGGTTGAAGAGTGGTTGTGACTTTGTGTCAGTGCGGAAGTGGAAGACTTTATTCTCTGTTGTGAGATTTCTCTCGTTCTAGTGGCGAGCGCTAGAACGAGTGGTTGGAAGGGGTGTTTTTCTTGTCAGAAACTGCTGTTGTGAATAAATCCCAGTTTCTGGTGTTTTGGTGATGGAGTGAGGAATGTGAGTTTTTCCTGTACCGCAGTGTAACGTGGGTGCAGTTACCTGTGTGTGACATTGATTCCAGGTTTGAGTGTATGGAATCACTGTGCTCCGGAGTGAGCTGGTTGTTGTGAATTTTGCTGTCATTTTGGTTGTTGATTAAAGTTTGATTTGTTTATTTATCCCCAATTCAGTGGTCATTTATTCACTTGTTTGCTTGACATTGTTTGACGTTTGTGGTGTCCCCCCAAGGAGTGGTGGTCGAGTTTAGTATGTAAACTCAAGTAGGCTAATCATCCCTCCCCTCTCGGACGACTACGTCGTTCCTCGAGGGTGAGTTTCTAGGATTAGATAACCTATAACGCGACACGAACGATGAAACCCAGGGTTACCAACGCCGATAACTCCACGTTCAACCTGTTCACTGAACACGACCATGACAGAACTCGCTTCCCCATCAAGTAATATCCACTCAGAAGCAAAATGCAAGGGTTTTGCCCACGTAATATCGGTAAAAGGCTTGATGTAGTCGTTGTTTACATTTAGGAAATGTATTGCACACGCACACGCGGCCACTCCGCAGTAAATCTGACCTAATTTCGGATTGGCCAAAATTATCAAAATGTGTCACAGGAAGTAACTCCTGTATAGTTTTGCATCGAATCCTTGCCATACAAATCCGCACTTTTAAAAGTTATTTTTCACTGTTTTCTAAATTTGATCAAAGTGGGAACTTTGTTGTTTTCAATCCCCAATACCATGCACTATCATAATATAATATGGGAAACATCGTCCATATTTTGGACGAGCGGACCTGTGAAAGGAGTCGTTATATGATGCCACGCCCTGCGGTCTATACGCATCCACCCCGCACTATCATCTTCTCCTACGTCTCGATCTCTCGCAGCTTGAATCGGCATTCTTGAACTAATTACAACCTGCCTGATTATTTCATTCAAAGTTTCTTCATCATCTTCATCTTCGGCAGCTGAATGATTAAAATCTTCAAACCGATTTCGCGATCGCAACATGTTGCCTTAATATTCCATTTCGATTCGTATGAGCTCCGTCGAGATCGAGACACACTCAGGAAGACAGAGTGATCTTTTCCTACTT
>JAWQFJ010028205.1:192500-211296 GCA_034096865.1 Theodoxus fluviatilis | reverse complement strand
AGAGAAGATGAGACAGCATGCACTGAAATAGAGGATTCCCCGAGTAAACATAGGTAGAGAAGATGTGACAGCATGCACTGAAATAGAGGATTCCCCGAGTAAACATAGGTAGAGAAGATGAGACAGCATGCACTGAAATAGAGGATTCCCCGAGTAAACATAGGTAGAGAAGATGAGACAGCATGTAGTTCATTGAAATAGAGGATTCCCCGAGTAAACATAGGTAGAGAAGATGAGACAGCATGCACTGAAATAGAGGATTCCCCGAGTAAACATAGGTAGAGAAGATGTGACAGCATGCACTGAAATAGAGGATTCCCCGAGTAAACATAGGTAGAGAAGATGAGACAGCATGCACTGAAATAGAGGATTCCCCGAGTAAACATAGGTAGAGAAGATGAGACAGCATGCACTGAAATAGAGGATTCCCCGAGTAAACATAGGTAGAGAAGATGTGACAGCATGCACTGAAATAGAGGATTCCCCGAGTAAACATAGGTAGAGAAGATGAGACAGCATGCACTGAAATAGAGGATTCCCCGAGTAAACATAGGTAGAAAAGATGAGACAGCATGTAGTGAAATAGAGGATTCCCGAGTAAACATAGGTAGAGAAGATGAGACAGCATGCAGTGAAATAGAGGATTCCCCGAGTAAACATAGGTAGAGAAGATGAGACAGCATGCAGTGAAATAGAGGATTCCCCGAGTAAACATAGGTAGAGAAGATGTGACAGCATGCACTGAAATAGAGGATTCCCCGAGTAAACATAGGTAGAGAAGATGAGACAGCATGCACTGAAATAGAGGATTCCCCGAGTAAACATAGGTAGAGAAGATGAGACAGCATGCACTGAAATAGAGGATTCCCCGAGTAAACATAGGTAGAGAAGATGTGACAGCATGCACTGAAATAGAGGATTCCCCGAGTAAACATAGGTAGAGAAGATGAGACAGCATGCACTGAAATAGAGGATTCCCCGAGTAAACATAGGTAGAGAAGATGAGACAGCATGCACTGAAATAGAGGATTCCCCGAGTAAACATAGGTAGAGAAGATGTGACAGCATGCACTGAAATAGAGGATTCCCCGAGTAAACATAGGTAGAGAAGATGAGACAGCATGCACTGAAATAGAGGATTCCCCGAGTAAACATAGGTAGAGAAGATGAGACAGCATGCACTGAAATAGAGGATTCCCCGAGTAAACATAGGTAGAGAAGATGAGACAGCATGCACTGAAATAGAGGATTCCCCGAGTAAACATAGGTAGAGAAGATGAGACAGCATGCACTGAAATAGAGGATTCCCCGAGTAAACATAGGTAGAGAAGATGTGACAGCATGCACTGAAATAGAGGATTCCCCGAGTAAACATAGGTAGAGAAGATGAGACAGCATGCACTGAAATAGAGGATTCCCCGAGTAAACATAGGTAGAGAAGATGTGACAGCATGCACTGAAATAGAGGATTCCCCGAGTAAACATAGGTAGAGAAGATGTGACAGCATGCACTGAAATAGAGGATTCCCCGAGTAAACATAGGTAGAGAAGATGTGACAGCATGCACTGAAATAGAGGATTCCCCGAGTAAACATAGGTAGAGAAGATGAGACAGCATGCACTGAAATAGAGGATTCCCCGAGTAAACATAGGTAGAGAAGATGAGACAGCATGCACTGAAATAGAGGATTCCCCGAGTAAACATAGGTAGAGAAGATGAGACAGCATGCACTGAAATAGAGGATTCCCCGAGTAAACATAGGTAGAGAAGATGTGACAGCATGCACTGAAATAGAGGATTCCCCGAGTAAACATAGGTAGAGAAGATGTGACAGCATGCACTGAAATAGAGGATTCCCCGAGTAAACATAGGTAGAGAAGATGTGACAGCATGCACTGAAATAGAGGATTCCCCGAGTAAACATAGGTAGAGAAGATGAGACAGCATGCACTGAAATAGAGGATTCCCCGAGTAAACATAGGTAGAGAAGATGAGACAGCATGCACTGAAATAGAGGATTCCCCGAGTAAACATAGGTAGAGAAGATGAGACAGCATGCACTGAAATAGAGGATTCCCCGAGTAAACATAGGTAGAGAAGATGTGACAGCATGCACTGAAATAGAGGATTCCCCGAGTAAACATAGGTAGAGAAGATGAGACAGCATGCACTGAAATAGAGGATTCCCCGAGTAAACATAGGTAGAGAAGATGAGACAGCATGCACTGAAATAGAGGATTCCCCGAGTAAACATAGGTAGAGAAGATGAGACAGCATGCACTGAAATAGAGGATTCCCCGAGTAAACATAGGTAGAGAAGATGTGACAGCATGCACTGAAATAGAGGATTCCCCGAGTAAACATAGGTAGAGAAGATGAGACAGCATGCACTGAAATAGAGGATTCCCCGAGTAAACATAGGTAGAGAAGATGAGACAGCATGCACTGAAATAGAGGATTCCCCGAGTAAACATAGGTAGAGAAGATGTGACAGCATGCAGTGAAATAGAGGATTCCCCGAGTAAACATAGGTAGAGAAGATGTGACAGCATGCACTGAAATAGAGGATTCCCCGAGTAAACATAGGTAGAGAAGATGTGACAGCATGCACTGAAATAGAGGATTCCCCGAGTAAACATAGGTAGAGAAGATGTGACAGCATGCACTGAAATAGAGGATTCCCCGAGTAAACATAGGTAGAGAAGATGTGACAGCATGCACTGAAATAGAGGATTCCCCGAGTAAACATAGGTAGAGAAGATGTGACAGCATGCACTGAAATAGAGGATTCCCCGAGTAAACATAGGTAGAGAAGATGTGACAGCATGCACTGAAATAGAGGATTCCCCGAGTAAACATAGGTAGAGAAGATGTGACAGCATGCACTGAAATAGAGGATTCCCCGAGTAAACATAGGTAGAGAAGATGAGACAGCATGCACTGAAATAGAGGATTCCCCGAGTAAACATAGGTAGAGAAGATGTGACAGCATGCACTGAAATAGAGGATTCCCCGAGTAAACATAGGTAGAGAAGATGTGACAGCATGCACTGAAATAGAGGATTCCCCGAGTAAACATAGGTAGAGAAGATGTGACAGCATGCACTGAAATAGAGGATTCCCCGAGTAAACATAGGTAGAGAAGATGTGACAGCATGCACTGAAATAGAGGATTCCCCGAGTAAACATAGGTAGAGAAGATGTGACAGCATGCACTGAAATAGAGGATTCCCCGAGTAAACATAGGTAGAGAAGATGTGACAGCATGCACTGAAATAGAGGATTCCCCGAGTAAACATAGGTAGAGAAGATGTGACAGCATGCACTGAAATAGAGGATTCCCCGAGTAAACATAGGTAGAGAAGATGAGACAGCATGCACTGAAATAGAGGATTCCCCGAGTAAACATAGGTAGAGAAGATGTGACAGCATGCACTGAAATAGAGGATTCCCCGAGTAAACATAGGTAGAGAAGATGAGACAGCATGCACTGAAATAGAGGATTCCCCGAGTAAACATAGGTAGAGAAGATGAGACAGCATGCACTGAAATAGAGGATTCCCCGAGTAAACATAGGTAGAGAAGATGAGACAGCATGCACTGAAATAGAGGATTCCCCGAGTAAACATAGGTAGAGAAGATGAGACAGCATGCACTGAAATAGAGGATTCCCCGAGTAAACATAGGTAGAGAAGATGAGACAGCATGCACTGAAATAGAGGATTCCCCGAGTAAACATAGGTAGAGAAGATGAGACAGCATGCACTGAAATAGAGGATTCCCCGAGTAAACATAGGTAGAGAAGATGAGACAGCATGCACTGAAATAGAGGATTCCCCGAGTAAACATAGGTAGAGAAGATGAGACAGCATGCACTGAAATAGAGGATTCCCCGAGTAAACATAGGTAGAGAAGATGAGACAGCATGCACTGAAATAGAGGATTCCCCGAGTAAACATAGGTAGAGAAGATGAGACAGCATGCACTGAAATAGAGGATTCCCCGAGTAAACATAGGTAGAGAAGATGAGACAGCATGCACTGAAATAGAGGATTCCCCGAGTAAACATAGGTAGAGAAGATGAGACAGCATGCAGTGAAATAGAGGATTCCCCGAGTAAACATAGGTAGAGAAGATGTGACAGCATGCACTGAAATAGAGGATTCCCCGAGTAAACATAGGTAGAGAAGATGAGACAGCATGCACTGAAATAGAGGATTCCCCGAGTAAACATAGGTAGAGAAGATGTGACAGCATGCACTGAAATAGAGGATTCCCCGAGTAAACATAGGTAGAGAAGATGTGACAGCATGCACTGAAATAGAGGATTCCCCGAGTAAACATAGGTAGAGAAGATGTGACAGCATGCACTGAAATAGAGGATTCCCCGAGTAAACATAGGTAGAGAAGATGAGACAGCATGCACTGAAATAGAGGATTCCCCGAGTAAACATAGGTAGAGAAGATGAGACAGCATGCACTGAAATAGAGGATTCCCCGAGTAAACATAGGTAGAGAAGATGAGACAGCATGCACTGAAATAGAGGATTCCCCGAGTAAACATAGGTAGAGAAGATGAGACAGCATGCACTGAAATAGAGGATTCCCCGAGTAAACATAGGTAGAGAAGATGAGACAGCATGCACTGAAATAGAGGATTCCCCGAGTAAACATAGGTAGAGAAGATGTGACAGCATGCACTGAAATAGAGGATTCCCCGAGTAAACATAGGTAGAGAAGATGTGACAGCATGCACTGAAATAGAGGATTCCCCGAGTAAACATAGGTAGAGAAGATGAGACAGCATGCACTGAAATAGAGGATTCCCCGAGTAAACATAGGTAGAGAAGATGTGACAGCATGCACTGAAATAGAGGATTCCCCGAGTAAACATAGGTAGAGAAGATGAGACAGCATGCACTGAAATAGAGGATTCCCCGAGTAAACATAGGTAGAGAAGATGTGACAGCATGCACTGAAATAGAGGATTCCCCGAGTAAACATAGGTAGAGAAGATGAGACAGCATGCACTGAAATAGAGGATTCCCCGAGTAAACATAGGTAGAGAAGATGAGACAGCATGCACTGAAATAGAGGATTCCCCGAGTAAACATAGGTAGAGAAGATGAGACAGCATGCACTGAAATAGAGGATTCCCCGAGTAAACATAGGTAGAGAAGATGTGACAGCATGCACTGAAATAGAGGATTCCCCGAGTAAACATAGGTAGAGAAGATGTGACAGCATGCACTGAAATAGAGGATTCCCCGAGTAAACATAGGTAGAGAAGATGTGACAGCATGCACTGAAATAGAGGATTCCCCGAGTAAACATAGGTAGAGAAGATGTGACAGCATGCACTGAAATAGAGGATTCCCCGAGTAAACATAGGTAGAGAAGATGTGACAGCATGCACTGAAATAGAGGATTCCCCGAGTAAACATAGGTAGAGAAGATGTGACAGCATGCACTGAAATAGAGGATTCCCCGAGTAAACATAGGTAGAGAAGATGTGACAGCATGCACTGAAATAGAGGATTCCCCGAGTAAACATAGGTAGAGAAGATGTGACAGCATGCACTGAAATAGAGGATTCCCCGAGTAAACATAGGTAGAGAAGATGAGACAGCATGCACTGAAATAGAGGATTCCCCGAGTAAACATAGGTAGAGAAGATGAGACAGCATGCACTGAAATAGAGGATTCCCCGAGTAAACATAGGTAGAGAAGATGAGACAGCATGCACTGAAATAGAGGATTCCCCGAGTAAACATAGGTAGAGAAGATGAGACAGCATGCACTGAAATAGAGGATTCCCCGAGTAAACATAGGTAGAGAAGATGAGACAGCATGCACTGAAATAGAGGATTCCCCGAGTAAACATAGGTAGAGAAGATGAGACAGCATGCACTGAAATAGAGGATTCCCCGAGTAAACATAGGTAGAGAAGATGAGACAGCATGCACTGAAATAGAGGATTCCCCGAGTAAACATAGGTAGAGAAGATGAGACAGCATGCACTGAAATAGAGGATTCCCCGAGTAAACATAGGTAGAGAAGATGAGACAGCATGCACTGAAATAGAGGATTCCCCGAGTAAACATAGGTAGAGAAGATGTGACAGCATGCACTGAAATAGAGGATTCCCCGAGTAAACATAGGTAGAGAAGATGTGACAGCATGCACTGAAATAGAGGATTCCCCGAGTAAACATAGGTAGAGAAGATGAGACAGCATGCACTGAAATAGAGGATTCCCCGAGTAAACATAGGTAGAGAAGATGAGACAGCATGCACTGAAATAGAGGATTCCCCGAGTAAACATAGGTAGAGAAGATGAGACAGCATGCACTGAAATAGAGGATTCCCCGAGTAAACATAGGTAGAGAAGATGAGACAGCATGCACTGAAATAGAGGATTCCCCGAGTAAACATAGGTAGAGAAGATGAGACAGCATGCACTGAAATAGAGGATTCCCCGAGTAAACATAGGTAGAGAAGATGTGACAGCATGCAGTGAAATAGAGGATTCCCGAGTAAACATAGGTAGAGAAGATGTGACAGCATGCACTGAAATAGAGGATTCCCCGAGTAAACATAGGTAGAGAAGATGTGACAGCATGCACTGAAATAGAGGATTCCCCGAGTAAACATAGGTAGAGAAGATGTGACAGCATGCACTGAAATAGAGGATTCCCCGAGTAAACATAGGTAGAGAAGATGTGACAGCATGCACTGAAATAGAGGATTCCCCGAGTAAACATAGGTAGAGAAGATGAGACAGCATGCACTGAAATAGAGGATTCCCCGAGTAAACATAGGTAGAGAAGATGAGACAGCATGCACTGAAATAGAGGATTCCCCGAGTAAACATAGGTAGAGAAGATGAGACAGCATGCACTGAAATAGAGGATTCCCCGAGTAAACATAGGTAGAGAAGATGAGACAGCATGCACTGAAATAGAGGATTCCCCGAGTAAACATAGGTAGAGAAGATGTGACAGCATGCACTGAAATAGAGGATTCCCCGAGTAAACATAGGTAGAGAAGATGAGACAGCATGCACTGAAATAGAGGATTCCCCGAGTAAACATAGGTAGAGAAGATGTGACAGCATGCACTGAAATAGAGGATTCCCCGAGTAAACATAGGTAGAGAAGATGAGACAGCATGCACTGAAATAGAGGATTCCCCGAGTAAACATAGGTAGAGAAGATGAGACAGCATGCACTGAAATAGAGGATTCCCCGAGTAAACATAGGTAGAGAAGATGTGACAGCATGCACTGAAATAGAGGATTCCCCGAGTAAACATAGGTAGAGAAGATGTGACAGCATGCACTGAAATAGAGGATTCCCCGAGTAAACATAGGTAGAGAAGATGAGACAGCATGCACTGAAATAGAGGATTCCCCGAGTAAACATAGGTAGAGAAGATGAGACAGCATGCACTGAAATAGAGGATTCCCCGAGTAAACATAGGTAGAGAAGATGAGACAGCATGCACTGAAATAGAGGATTCCCCGAGTAAACATAGGTAGAGAAGATGTGACAGCATGCACTGAAATAGAGGATTCCCCGAGTAAACATAGGTAGAGAAGATGAGACAGCATGCACTGAAATAGAGGATTCCCCGAGTAAACATAGGTAGAGAAGATGTGACAGCATGCAGTGAAATAGAGGATTCCCCGAGTAAACATAGGTAGAGAAGATGAGACAGCATGCACTGAAATAGAGGATTCCCCGAGTAAACATAGGTAGAGAAGATGTGACAGCATGCACTGAAATAGAGGATTCCCCGAGTAAACATAGGTAGAGAAGATGAGACAGCATGCACTGAAATAGAGGATTCCCCGAGTAAACATAGGTAGAGAAGATGAGACAGCATGCACTGAAATAGAGGATTCCCCGAGTAAACATAGGTAGAGAAGATGAGACAGCATGCACTGAAATAGAGGATTCCCCGAGTAAACATAGGTAGAGAAGATGAGACAGCATGCACTGAAATAGAGGATTCCCCGAGTAAACATAGGTAGAGAAGATGAGACAGCATGCACTGAAATAGAGGATTCCCCGAGTAAACATAGGTAGAGAAGATGAGACAGCATGCACTGAAATAGAGGATTCCCCGAGTAAACATAGGTAGAGAAGATGAGACAGCATGCACTGAAATAGAGGATTCCCCGAGTAAACATAGGTAGAGAAGATGTGACAGCATGCACTGAAATAGAGGATTCCCCGAGTAAACATAGGTAGAGAAGATGTGACAGCATGCACTGAAATAGAGGATTCCCCGAGTAAACATAGGTAGAGAAGATGAGACAGCATGCACTGAAATAGAGGATTCCCCGAGTAAACATAGGTAGAGAAGATGAGACAGCATGCACTGAAATAGAGGATTCCCCGAGTAAACATAGGTAGAGAAGATGAGACAGCATGCACTGAAATAGAGGATTCCCCGAGTAAACATAGGTAGAGAAGATGAGACAGCATGCACTGAAATAGAGGATTCCCCGAGTAAACATAGGTAGAGAAGATGTGACAGCATGCACTGAAATAGAGGATTCCCCGAGTAAACATAGGTAGAGAAGATGTGACAGCATGCACTGAAATAGAGGATTCCCCGAGTAAACATAGGTAGAGAAGATGAGACAGCATGCACTGAAATAGAGGATTCCCCGAGTAAACATAGGTAGAGAAGATGAGACAGCATGCACTGAAATAGAGGATTCCCCGAGTAAACATAGGTAGAGAAGATGAGACAGCATGCACTGAAATAGAGGATTCCCCGAGTAAACATAGGTAGAGAAGATGTGACAGCATGCACTGAAATAGAGGATTCCCCGAGTAAACATAGGTAGAGAAGATGTGACAGCATGCACTGAAATAGAGGATTCCCCGAGTAAACATAGGTAGAGAAGATGTGACAGCATGCACTGAAATAGAGGATTCCCCGAGTAAACATAGGTAGAGAAGATGTGACAGCATGCACTGAAATAGAGGATTCCCCGAGTAAACATAGGTAGAGAAGATGAGACAGCATGCACTGAAATAGAGGATTCCCCGAGTAAACATAGGTAGAGAAGATGAGACAGCATGCACTGAAATAGAGGATTCCCCGAGTAAACATAGGTAGAGAAGATGTGACAGCATGCACTGAAATAGAGGATTCCCCGAGTAAACATAGGTAGAGAAGATGAGACAGCATGCACTGAAATAGAGGATTCCCCGAGTAAACATAGGTAGAGAAGATGAGACAGCATGCACTGAAATAGAGGATTCCCCGAGTAAACATAGGTAGAGAAGATGAGACAGCATGCACTGAAATAGAGGATTCCCCGAGTAAACATAGGTAGAGAAGATGAGACAGCATGCACTGAAATAGAGGATTCCCCGAGTAAACATAGGTAGAGAAGATGTGACAGCATGCACTGAAATAGAGGATTCCCCGAGTAAACATAGGTAGAGAAGATGTGACAGCATGCAGTGAAATAGAGGATTCCCCGAGTAAACATAGGTAGAGAAGATGTGACAGCATGCACTGAAATAGAGGATTCCCCGAGTAAACATAGGTAGAGAAGATGTGACAGCATGCACTGAAATAGAGGATTCCCCGAGTAAACATAGGTAGAGAAGATGTGACAGCATGCACTGAAATAGAGGATTCCCCGAGTAAACATAGGTAGAGAAGATGTGACAGCATGCAGTGAAATAGAGGATTCCCCGAGTAAACATAGGTAGAGAAGATGAGACAGCATGCACTGAAATAGAGGATTCCCCGAGTAAACATAGGTAGAGAAGATGTGACAGCATGCACTGAAATAGAGGATTCCCCGAGTAAACATAGGTAGAGAAGATGTGACAGCATGCACTGAAATAGAGGATTCCCCGAGTAAACATAGGTAGAGAAGATGTGACAGCATGCACTGAAATAGAGGATTCCCCGAGTAAACATAGGTAGAGAAGATGAGACAGCATGCACTGAAATAGAGGATTCCCCGAGTAAACATAGGTAGAGAAGATGAGACAGCATGCACTGAAATAGAGGATTCCCCGAGTAAACATAGGTAGAGAAGATGTGACAGCATGCACTGAAATAGAGGATTCCCCGAGTAAACATAGGTAGAGAAGATGTGACAGCATGCACTGAAATAGAGGATTCCCCGAGTAAACATAGGTAGAGAAGATGTGACAGCATGCACTGAAATAGAGGATTCCCCGAGTAAACATAGGTAGAGAAGATGAGACAGCATGCACTGAAATAGAGGATTCCCCGAGTAAACATAGGTAGAGAAGATGAGACAGCATGCACTGAAATAGAGGATTCCCCGAGTAAACATAGGTAGAGAAGATGAGACAGCATGCACTGAAATAGAGGATTCCCCGAGTAAACATAGGTAGAGAAGATGAGACAGCATGCACTGAAATAGAGGATTCCCCGAGTAAACATAGGTAAGAGAAGATGAGACAGCATGCACTGAAATAGAGGATTCCCCGAGTAAACATAGGTAGAGAAGATGAGACAGCATGCACTGAAATAGAGGATTCCCCGAGTAAACATAGGTAGAGAAGATGAGACAGCATGCACTGAAATAGAGGATTCCCCGAGTAAACATAGGTAGAGAAGATGAGACAGCATGCACTGAAATAGAGGATTCCCCGAGTAAACATAGGTAGAGAAGATGAGACAGCATGCACTGAAATAGAGGATTCCCCGAGTAAACATAGGTAGAGAAGATGAGACAGCATGCAGTGAAATAGAGGATTCCCCGAGTAAACATAGGTAGAGAAGATGAGACAGCATGCACTGAAATAGAGGATTCCCCGAGTAAACATAGGTAGAGAAGATGTGACAGCATGCACTGAAATAGAGGATTCCCCGAGTAAACATAGGTAGAGAAGATGTGACAGCATGCAGTGAAATAGAGGATTCCCCGAGTAAACATAGGTAGAGAAGATGTGACAGCATGCACTGAAATAGAGGATTCCCCGAGTAAACATAGGTAGAGAAGATGAGACAGCATGCACTGAAATAGAGGATTCCCCGAGTAAACATAGGTAGAGAAGATGAGACAGCATGCACTGAAATAGAGGATTCCCCGAGTAAACATAGGTAGAGAAGATGAGACAGCATGCACTGAAATAGAGGATTCCCCGAGTAAACATAGGTAGAGAAGATGAGACAGCATGCACTGAAATAGAGGATTCCCCGAGTAAACATAGGTAGAGAAGATGAGACAGCATGCACTGAAATAGAGGATTCCCCGAGTAAACATAGGTAGAGAAGATGAGACAGCATGCACTGAAATAGAGGATTCCCCGAGTAAACATAGGTAGAGAAGATGAGACAGCATGCACTGAAATAGAGGATTCCCCGAGTAAACATAGGTAGAGAAGATGTGACAGCATGCACTGAAATAGAGGATTCCCCGAGTAAACATAGGTAGAGAAGATGTGACAGCATGCACTGAAATAGAGGATTCCCCGAGTAAACATAGGTAGAGAAGATGTGACAGCATGCAGTGAAATAGAGGATTCCCCGAGTAAACATAGGTAGAGAAGATGAGACAGCATGCACTGAAATAGAGGATTCCCCGAGTAAACATAGGTAGAGAAGATGTGACAGCATGCAGTGAAATAGAGGATTCCCCGAGTAAACATAGGTAGAGAAGATGAGACAGCATGCACTGAAATAGAGGATTCCCCGAGTAAACATAGGTAGAGAAGATGAGACAGCATGCACTGAAATAGAGGATTCCCCGAGTAAACATAGGTAGAGAAGATGTGACAGCATGCACTGAAATAAAGGATTCCCCGAGTAAACATAGGTAGAGAAGATGTGACAGCATGCACTGAAATAGAGGATTCCCCGAGTAAACATAGGTAGAGAAGATGTGACAGCATGCAGTGAAATAGAGGATTCCCCGAGTAAACATAGGTAGAGAAGATGTGACAGCATGCACTGAAATAGAGGATTCCCCGAGTAAACATAGGTAGAGAAGATGTGACAGCATGCACTGAAATAGAGGATTCCCCGAGTAAACATAGGTAGAGAAGATGAGACAGCATGCAGTGAAATAGAGGATTCCCCGAGTAAACATAGGTAGAGAAGATGTGACAGCATGCACTGAAATAGAGGATTCCCCGAGTAAACATAGGTAGAGAAGATGTGACAGCATGCACTGAAATAGAGGATTCCCCGAGTAAACATAGGTAGAGAAGATGTGACAGCATGCACTGAAATAGAGGATTCCCCGAGTAAACATAGGTAGAGAAGATGTGACAGCATGCAGTGAAATAGAGGATTCCCCGAGTAAACATAGATAGAGAAGATGAGACAGCATGCACTGAAATAGAGGATTCCCCGAGTAAACATAGGTAGAGAAGATGTGACAGCATGCACTGAAATAGAGGATTCCCCGAGTAAACATAGGTAGAGAAGATGAGACAGCATGCAGTTCATTGTTTTCCGTCAATTTATCTCTTTTTAAATTTTGATTTAGCATAATCGATTTTTAAAAGTTTAGGGTCGGTAGAAAAAAGTAGGGTTGCTCGGGTTACCGCAACCACGACTTTGTTTTTGCTCTGATTTTCTTTCCGTCAGACCACCTGCTACCGTTTCCGTTGTTACGGCACGGTCTTCCTGACATGGCAAAATAATGTCTTTATAAAACCAAGTTAAGAGGTTCAGTAGTCACGAAATAACCGAATTCCCGAAGTCTCCATAAAAATGCATCCCTTTCCTGTAGCCCACATGGCTGTTGAGTGAAATATCGTGTCATGTATTCAAAGGGAAGCGGAAAATTTCTTTTGTACTAAGGAAATATCGCAGGACATAAAATACTACTTTTGGCGAAACATCGGAATTGTAGAGCAGGTGTAGCTGCTGACACCCTATAACCACCACCAGCACGAAATAAGTTTGTCTCCGGCCTCGACGTAAAATGGCGAGGTCGGACGAAAGGCACTCTCTGTAAAAGGTCACTGCCTCATTATGGAAAGAACAGAAATATGACAGATGTTCATTGGTGTTCTAGCAAAGGGATAAAAGGCGGCGTTTGCTTGCAGATTGCATTGAGATGATTATTAAAGTTTTTAATGCTTCGTGATCATCTTTTGCTCTTACATTGATTTGTTTTGACAGATCTCTCTCTCTCTCTCTCTCTCTCTCTCTCTCTCTCTCTCTCTCTCTCTCTCTCTCTCTCTGAGTGCGCACGTGTGTGTGTATGATTGTGTGTGTGTGTATTTGTGTGTGTGTGTGTGTGTGTGTGTGCATGCCTGCATGTGTATGTGTACGTGCGAACGTACTGTATTGGACTCCATCAGCAGCAGTCTTGACACAGTCTGGCCATTGGATTAAAATGGTTGCAAACGAGAGAGCTGGGTTGTCGTTCTGCATTTCTTCCTCACTAGAAACAAAGTCTTTGCGCAAAATCGTTCTTTCATCCAGCTCCATTCCGTCACAGTGCAGGCGCTGCAGTTAGGATGGGCGAGCCCTGTAGCTCAAAGCCAGACTACCCGCTGTCTGTGAGGCTCGTTGACGGAGAGCTACAGCGGGACAAACGCTCCCAGGAAGGCCAGAATAAGCACATCAAGGACTCACTGAATCCGTCCTTGAAGGCCTTGTGCATCGATCTTACCACCTGGAGGGAGATTCCGCAGTACAAAGCCTGCTGGCGCTCCTCTATTCATCAGGGCTCTCTGACTGGCGAGGCCAACAGAGCGACCAGGAAACAGAAGGCTAGAAACGCCAGAGCTAGCAAATGGCAGCTGCCCGCTACCATTTCCCGCCCTCACTGCCTGAGAAGCTTTCATGCCCAGATAAACCTCATCGGCCATCTACACACCCACACACCTCCTGTCTCCCTCATGCCCACGGATAACGAAATAGTCGTCATGGACGCCAACGGACAAGCAATAAGACAAGTGTACTTAAATGCCTGCGTATGTCTGCTCCACCCCCAAACCCCCCGACCCACACACACACACCAAACCCCCCACTACCCTATCCCCACCCCCCACACCCACCGCCACCCCACACCCCCACCCATCCCAACCACCCCCACCCACCGACCCTCTCTCTCTCTCTCTCTCTCTCTCTCTCTCTCTCTCTCTCTCTCTCTCTCTCTCTCTCTGTGTGTGTGTGTGTGTGTGTGTGTGTGTGTGTGTGTGTGTGTGTGTGTGTGTTTCGAAGCCTCGCACATTGGAGCGACATAATAGCCGATCAGAGAAGAGAGGAAGAGTGGGCGATGTCAGATAGAGCATAAGATGGAATGAAGGAGGAATGTACAACATAGGAGAAACGGAAAATAAATGGGAGAGGTTGGCTGCAGAGGTAAAGTAAGTGAGTGTGTATCTGTGTCTGTGTGTCTGTGTGTGTGTGCGTGTGTGTATGCGTGTGTGTGTGTTTGTAAGTGAGTGAGTTTGTGTGTGTGTGTGTGTGTGTGTGTGTGTGTGTGTGTGTGTGTGTGTGTGTGTGTGCGTGCGTGCGTGTGTGTGTGTGCGTAGGTTGGGGAGAAGAGAGGGGGTTGAGAAGGCAAGAATCGGAGAAGTGTGAGTTGCGGAGGTGTGAGATGAGGTGAAGAGGTCAGACAGGGCCTGATGGGTGGGGTGAGATGGAGGTATGGAGGAAGGTTACAGGGGTGGTGGTGGGAGATGAATGTGGGGGAGGAGGTTGTCTAGATAAAAGGATGGGAGAGGAAAGTAAAGATCTTCGCTATTCAACCCAGGAAGGAGTCTTAACTGATGTTGACTTCAGTTGAGGAAGCGCTGAAACCTATGGAGCAGTTTTCCTAATTTATTTTTCAGCGATTATATCTCTCTCCCTCTCTCTGTCTCTGTCTTTCTCTCTGTCTCTGTCTGTCTCTGACTGTCTGTCTGTCTGTCTGTCTGTATGTCTGTCTGTCTGTCCGTCTGTCTGTCTGTCTGTCTGTCTGTCTCTCTCTGTATCTCTGTCTCTCTCTCTGTCTCTCTGTCTCTGTCTGTCTGTCTGTCTCTCTCTCTCTCTCTCTCTCTCTCTCTCTCTCTCTCTCTCTCTCTCTCTCAAATCTCTCGACACTTCTCGCCCATCGCTCCCATCGCCTGCCCACTCCTCAGTCCAATTACCAGAGTCAAGATGGGCGGCAGGGCGGATGCGATTAAAGTGATACCCCCTATCGGCTCTCCCATCGGTGGCTTCCGCGATGCTGGGGTCACTGTCCTCTCTTGGAAAATGGAATCGGTTTCACCCTCAGTGCCAGGGCGCTTGCCGCAGCCCCTTGTCGGCACCACCATCTCTAAGGCCCTTCCTGACCACGTATTTTTGTATGCGCCTTTCAAGATGGATTTTATTATCTCCGATAAGTTCTATCGAATCCCTTATATTTTTAATGCCCAAAGAACACCCCGTTGGTTGGGGAGAAAAAAAGACGCACCTCGCCTCCTCAAGTGGTTCGTAAAAGTGGGAAAATGACAGAAATCGGAATTGGACTTGTTCATACTCGATCATATCTGGCGATCTTCGTGATCCATCTTTTTACATAGCCTACACAGGCTGACTGGCAGTAAAATTCCATCCATCCATTCATTCATCCATTCATCCATCCATCATCCTCCTCCTCATCTTTGTCATCACCATCATCATCATCGTAGTCGTCGTCGTCGTTATCATCATCGTCGTTATCGTCGTCATCACTCTTCAAAGAGGGATCTTAATTTTTCTGGTAAGTTCGATCGAATTTATAGACGATCTAAATGGTTATTTCAATGCCAGTGACTATGATTCTGCTGCTGCTGCTGCTGCTGCTGCTGCTGCTGGTGATGGTAATGGTGATGGTGATGGTGATGGTAATGGTGATGATGATGTGAACGACGCTTTACTTCCCAATTAAATTTTTTTACCAGTTTGATGGAACAACATTGGTGTTATCCTGTTTATAGGATCTAGTTCACCTTCAATGTGGACTTTATTCCTCTGACACATGCTATGGAATGACTTGTTTTCCTGCCAATAGGTTCATATTTGCGCCTTTCAAGTGGAATTTAAGTTTTCTGGTTAGTTTTTGGAACGAATTGGATGCCATTCTCATTTACCAAAGCTAATTGTAGTGAAGAAAGAAGAAATTATTAAAGAATTAACGCACGAAAAAGCAAACGTTCAAGTCATATTTCGATCATCGACCATCGTGGAAAAAGGAGACCACAAAGACTCCTCCGCTGCAAAATACACGTTTGAAATCAAGGAAGAAACACCTTTAATCATTTTACCTTCCTCTTTGAGCTTCGAAGAATTTTGTTTGAATAGAAAACTTTACGCCACAACCACAAGAAATAAAATAGTTCTCACACTAAGGTCAACCAATCAGCACGCAATTTAGCAGTTGCTGTTTTTATCATCATCATCGTCATTAGAGGGGTATTTCAAGCGCTCTGTCCACAGCAGCCAATGCTGAATGATTGAAAATAAGTTCTTTGTTATTCTTTTATGGCGCAATGCACGCAATTACCCGAACGTAATTTTTTCTACGACGTAAAGAAAGGATGACAATTTTATGCAGTCTATAATGAAAAGAGCGTGCCCGGAATTGATTAAAGCTGTGAAATATTTCTTGCAAAGAGGCAACATTCTTCCAGTTTCTTTCAGTGGCATTTTTTCACGTTTCACTCCAGCTTCAACATTTTCAACCGGCGCTTGCAAAGTTTCTCTTTGAGTTAGCGGTGACGACAGCTCTTCATTCTTGAGAAGGGTTTTTCACAGGAAAAAGAAGCAAGCTAACAGACGACATTTCGGTGCTTTAGGCCTCTACAATATCTTTAAACCAGATTGTAAGCAGAAATAGCAACGATTCTCCGCGGGGTATTTCTCCTGTGGCTTCAGAAATGCAAAGTAGGATAACGCGTTGGCGCTCAGTTGCACTTGATAATGACAGTGCATCAAGGTGATGAGACTTAAACCCGTTCGCGTACAAGCGCAAATTCGAACACGAGAGCGACTCAGAAGCCTAGACTGCCAAATTTGTAAAGCGCTGTTGACATCAGTTTGTTGCGATAGGCGAGTCGCGTTCCGTAGAAACAACCAGACGTAATAGCCTCACCGGGGAGCAGTGTTGCCGCTGGCTGCCGGTAGGGACAGGAGTCCATATTGGAAAGTAAAGCAGTCAGGGTTTCGTTTTGGAGACAGCTGCACTGCAAGAACTAATTGGACGTTGCACATGGTTACAGCGATCACAACCCAAGCCAGCGGAAGATGGCCGTTGATTGCCTTGGCTAGCTGTGCTAGCGATCGATCGGCTTAGGGAACAATGTTCTGTTGCGCTTCAAAGTCAACGTCACCACATGAGCTGTGCACGCAGCAGAATCGAATGTACAAAAACACGATCTAATAGTATATCTAATAGTAATCATATCTAATAGTTAGATAGTGTCTTTGATTGTAATACTGGTGGGGGATGACATCATTGTTCAAATGGTTCCGAAAATATGGCTTTTTTAATTTGCAGTCTTACGGATTGGGGGTGGGAGTGGGGGTGGGTGGGGGTGGGGTGGTAGAGAAAAGGTTAGAAATAAAGGGGGGGAAGAAACAGTGAGTAAACGAATGTGTTTCGAGCACGTTGATGTGTTCAGCAGGACGTACAGCCTCATGAGCTTCAAGGACGTGAAGGAAACCTACGACAAGTATCGTCACAAGTCCAGCTTCCAGTGCTGCTTCCATTGTTGTTTACATAAATATAAAGTTTAAATGCAGGTTTTTATCTTTTTTCCCAGGTTTCTTTCGCCCAGTTTGATGTGTTAGTATTCAGCGTTCCAGAATGTGCAAGGTGTTCCTGAAGAGGTTTATTTCGATTTTTAAAGGTCTTGTTCCTGTAAACATCTCTTTTGGGGTAGACATAAATGGTAATAGCCATTTACAAAATTTGCAGCAGATGTTTCTAATGATCACTACTAGCACTGCCTCAAAGAAGACTCATAGAGATGCAACATAAAAGTGTTATTAGGTGCATTCCGAGAACAGTTTGCAAGTAACGATCTGTACTGTGATCTAAAGCGGTTGGTTTGATAAAAGAAGCAGAGGAACTCTTACAATTGATTCTCGACTCTCGTTTGTGAATGCTGTGACAAGGAAAAGAAAGACTGTGTGGCTCTTTAAGATTTCCCTTCAGGGCATGAGGTGAATACGCTACTTTACCATCCCAGTTCACACAGGAATTGAAAAGGATGGCCTATCGCCTTTTTTCCCACAATCTTCCGCCAGCGGCAAAGGAAAAATCACAGACCAAATCTACGCCGACTCGGTGGCCAGCATTTGTCAATCAAACAGCAAAACAGGAACCCAAAGTACAGAAAGATCACACAGCTTTCCAACGCTCATATCCTGTTAAGAAATCAGAGCTTTTATCGAAATGGAAGCTCTCAATAGAGAGGTAGGATTCTCAGACACCAACAAAAACACTCCCACGACGTCTTGGCTCTTGTCGTGGCGCGCAGCAGACTGGAAAAACGGATCAGGAGTCCCTTCAGTCCCTTTTCGCTTCCATAGAGGACAGTGAGGGGTCATCTCCAAACAACCTTTCGTCGCTAGCGCGGTTGATCTCTTATTTGGAGTCTATGAGGTGGCGAGAATACTGTGAGACGAATGAAGGCGTCGTTGCCAAACTTTACAATACAGACCTGAAGCCCATCAGGCGAAACAAAACTATTCAGGTAGGCACTGAACGTGTGAACTTCTTCGTAGTGCACTCTGTGTTGAATCTGATGCGAGAATATATTTTGAAGAAGAGGGGCGAGTGAATGCATGTCTGTACGTTGAAACGGCACTTTTC
>JAWQFJ010028205.1:180000-190000 GCA_034096865.1 Theodoxus fluviatilis | reverse complement strand
GCAGATTTAGACTTTAACCCTTTCTGTGTCTGGGACAAGACAAGGACGGGCTTATCCCTCTAAATTCTCCGTTGAGACCATCACAGACAGCGAGACAGAAAGTCGCTGCTTCTGTTTCCCTGATGCAGAAACTACTTTTTGTTTCACTGATACAGTTTTAGCGGTGTTCGTAGGCGTGGAAACTTGCCTTGATGAGATAATTAAACCGACCAAACCCATCACCATATTTGAGCACTCCCGCCTTTTGGCATTTACCGCGAAATCCATATCGCTGTCGTTCATTTTCACCAGATGATGATGATAATGTAGGTATATAGAGTGATTCATTTGGTTGACTGACGAAACCGTATCTGTGAATCACCTCAACATTAGAGCACTTTCTAAAACCATTACACATTCGAGGTACTGAATGCAGGGACACCATTTTTCATTGTGAGGAATCCTCGCAGATGAGAAAACTTGCAGCCTGGATACAAATGTTGCAGGAAAACATGTTTCTCTTTGTCCATCTGCGACAGCCTTTAATTGTCTGGGGACGCAAAGAGCTAGTCCAGCCGACATGGACAGCGTATGCTTTTGCGGTCGAGAGGGTTAAAGGCGTCACAGAGCTGGACTTTGCTGCTTTCCACATTGCAGATGCTATGGATAACGTCGTCAAAGAGACATCTTCGTAGTTTATGTGTGCACAGTGATATTCAACTCTATCAATTTCCTGAAAATTTGTTCCATATGAAACAATAAAAACCTTTGTGTGTACGGGTTATTAAAAAAATATACATTTTTCTGTTTCGCCTGGAATAACGTCAAGCAAGTATATAAAACCAGACTCATGCCTACTGATTGAAAAAAACACACCTTTACAATGGAGTTTCATCAGCAACCCGAACGTTCTGCAAGAAATAGGGAAAAACCAGAGAATGGGAGAGGATCAAATCACTCTGTTGTTTAGGTTGCGGTGTGATAGTCTTGAACTTGAGGGCGGAAAGAGGGGGAGATGACCCTCTGAACAAACAATATATTCTCCATGGCGTCAAGTCCTTTCATACCGTGCGCTATCACAGGGCATTCATGTAGCATTGCAGGAGACGTCCCACCTTATTTCCCATCGGAAAGGAATTCGATTTTCACACGCGCGCACACACACACACACTCTCACACGCACGCACGCACGCACACACACACACACACACACACACGCATGAATGCACACACGCATATCCCTCTAAATCCTTCTGTTGCTGTTGTTCCTCCTCCTCCTCCTCCTCTTCCTGCTCCTCCTCCTCCAACTCCTCCTCCTCCTCCCTCCTCTTCTTCCTCTCCTCCTCCTCCCTCCTCCTCTTCCTCTCCTCCCTCCTCCTCCTCCAACGACTCCTTCTCTTCTTTCTCCTCCTCCTCCGCCTCCAACTCCTTCTTCTCTTCCTCCTTCTCCTCCTCCTGCAACTCCTCCTCCAACTCCTCCTCTAACTCCTCCTTCCCCCCATCCTCTTCCTCCTTCTCCTCTCCCTTCCCCTCCTCCTCCTTCCCCTCCCCCCCCCCCTTCCCCTCCTCCACGTTGTTGACTTTTTTTTAGCATATATGTGTTGGACCCATTTCTTTTATCACTGCATAAATTATTGATTGTTGCCTATCTTGTTTGAGGCATAGCAGAGTCAATACAATAAAATTGAGTGGGTCTTCCATGGCATATGAGTGAGTCTCTAAACGTCAAATGGCCAACTGGTACATTTTTAAAATGGTATTTACACCAATAACTAATTAACCTACATGCTTCTTTTGCAGGTGTGTAAAGTCACAAATGGTCAAATAGATAGTTTTTATGCAGTTTCCATTGTAACTGTTTGTGCGATAGTGAATAAATAGATTTAAAGGTAAAATTTCCAGGAAAACAGAGACTTCAAAACGTTACACGACAGACAGTGCCTCACATTACCTAAAATAACAGGAACAGAATCGCTCTTAAATTGAAACCCAATTGTTGTTTCAGGAAATAAAGTGTTGTCTTCAATAATTTGCCAGATATCAGGATTTCCATTTTTATATTCTTTGACTTTGAACGCCAGAAACTTCGTGAATACAAGCGTAACAGACTTTCTCATCAGCAGAGTCAGCAAACCGAAAATTGCTACCGGCAAACCACTGAATTATTTTCACTTAAAACTTTACATGGGTCGTGTATTGCAACAAAGAGTTAGTGTGTGAAATATAACGAGTTAGAATGCTTTTATTCACAACTGCCACCGACTTTTATTCTTGGCAAAAATCCTTGGTCATTTCGACTGTTTTTTTTTTCTTAAAATTTATCCAAAAAAATGTGTGATTCCGAATTTTCTTCGATCTGCAATTTATAACTGCAACAAACCAGTTAATACTGGATTTATTGCCGCAGAGTTTAATTTTCCACATGGATATTCGAAAATGTGGTAAGTGTTTGAATCTTTCTCCTTTGGTATTAATTTTTGGTTACGCTTGTGGGGTTTGGACAGATTGTTCCCTGTTCTGGGTATGTTTATAAATGCTTTTAGGAGCCTTTTTGAGCCGAAATAAACGATTCACGGTTTAAATATTTGCTTTTCAACAAGACGTGTGTACGGATACGATGTCAAGTTTAGGCTGAGTAGATTGCAACAGCTTTAGTTTGACCAAAGACCGTCTACAATAAGATGGTTCATCCGGTCACTTCCGGCGAAATTAGGGTCACGCGCGCCACCAAGCGGTAACGGTGTCGCTCGAGTCAAGGAAGACAACTTCCACATACCGCGTCAGCATAACAATTTACAGTGGATCGTGGAATCCTCTTATTGTGAACTTCAATTGAGGGACAGGAAAAAATTTTCACACTAAGCGGAATGTCACATTAAGAGGGTTGATTTCAGTCATACAATGAACTGAAGGGAAATTAAAAGGTTGTGGCTATTTCAGACACTGACTATAGAGCGAGCGCACTGCTTAATATTACATTACTCGTTCGTCGTACCTCGAGCTTTTTCTGAACTCATCTATGCGTGTCCACAGAAGTCGTAGTCGTGATTAGCCGGTCAAAAATGTCGACCACGAAGAAGAAATCAAGGAGGTGACCATTGCAGTGCGAATAACTGTGTTAAACTCGCGCTATCCGTGTCCACAGAAGTCGTTTTTTCGTTTTCCGTGGAAAAATAAAGAGAGGTAAGTAATGATTATATAAATGTGTTTTGAGCTAAGCGCAATAAAATACAGAACTTGAAGTGTAATCTAAATCTGCTGAACTGGTGGAGGAAGCTTGTGGCTTTTGCTTTTGTAGGTGTGCCGATATTTGTTTTCGAAAATCTGCTGATTTAGTCACGTCAGCACCTCAGTCTTATTCAGCAGTCTTGATAATGAATGATTCACGTTAGATGATAAATATCGCCTTGAGGCTTGATCACAATTGAGTGATTCTGAATCAGAGTTGAAGAGTTTTGGCAACTGAATTCATACAATTTTTGTTTGCGAAAATGTTGATGAGTATTAAATTAATGATGCATGTGGAATTTATTATAGTGAATAATAGTGGCCAAAACATTTCATCGCAATGAATAAACGCAACCGATCATAGCAGGAATGAAAAAAAAGGTCATAAAGATAAACAAAACTTACAAACACTATGCCGGAAAGCTAGCATAATAAAATGCAAGCACGTAGGTTTTACAAACATGACAGTTGACACATGGCAACTCGCTTTGTGGAGATGAGCATTATTGAAGTTGAAAACTAGTTATGTAGTTTTCTATTAAATTTGTTGATACAGTGGAGTCCACTTATAGTGAACTCTGTTATTGTGGTTTTCCTGTTATTGTGAACAGTTTTTAATTTGGTTGTCTATTTGCACGTGACCGTGTATCTAGTGCCCAGGCTATTTGCACGTGAATGTGTATCTAGTGACCATGCAGGCTGTTTACACGGCAAGTTATTTTCACCGCAAGCAATACGGAAATCATGAAATCTGCATTTTTTTGGCTTACAATATCTGTTTGTGTTTCCCTACTACAGTAGATCTATGCAATTCTATAGTAATAAACATAAAATTACACGGCATGAGCCATGACCGTACTCAGTAAATCCTTCTATCTCGCTACTATCGCATCGAGCGGCTCGGCCAGCAAAAGTAGGCCTACAGATACTGTGTTTACTTCCTCATTATTCGGGAATGGCTTCTTTGAAAGTTAGTTGGAGTAAGGTTTTCATGTTTGTCTGATTTAAAATCTCGCATAAAAATTGTCCAAGATGAGTTCAGAAAAAGCTCGAGGTACGACGAACGAGTAATGTAATATTAAGCAGTGCGCTCGCTCTATAGTCAGTGTCTGAAATAGCCACAACCTTTTAATTTCCCTTCAGTTCATTGTATGACTGAAATCAACCCTCTTAATGTGACATTCCGCTTAGTGTGAAAAATTTTTCCTGTCCCTCAATTGAAGTTCACAATAAGAGGATTCCACGATCCACTGTAAATTGTTATGCTGACGCGGTATGTGGAAGTTGTCTTCCTTGACTCGAGGGACACCGTTTCCGCTTGGGGCGCCACGGTTGGCTCCGTCATCATGTTTTATATAGGCCGAGTGCCGGATGAACCATCTTATTGTAGAGGGTCTTTGGTTTGACTATCAAAAATGTCATGGATGAAAATACAAGCCGATTACGTCAGCCGCTACACGCGGCTCATAAAAGCATCAGCCTTGCACTACGGACGTGCCCTGGCAGTAACGAAGCTCGCATTTCGTGACTCGGGTTGGTCTCTTCTAAACACTCGTCCGTCAAAGTTTCTCATTGGATCAAGTTGAAACTTTACAACTCATTAGAGGAAAGATTGCTCTTTCGTTCGGTGTATGTTTGAACTTCCGATGAAAATCGAAAGACGAGTTATGGATGAAAGTTCGAACGTCATCGGACATTTTGTTAAAATTTGCTCCACACCAACTTTTGAACTTTACACAGCTCCTAAACACACATTTCTTAATAAACTATCTTTTTGACTTAGGTACACACAGTTAAAGTGTCCGTCTTTATAATAATACCAAAATAGTGACAATTCAAGCACTTTTTTGAAACTGGGTTTTTGTAACGTTTTTGCCACCACGTTTAGAGACTTACTCATATACAGCAGCATCCAAATGTCCAATGACTTCTGTGCTTTTCTCGTTAACCCAACCACCACCACCACCCCAACCCCCAATCCCCAACCCCCCCCCCTATCCCCAACCCCCAATCCCCCCTCCTTTCCATCCCCACCATTTGTGGTGCTACATCGTTGATAAACTGAATCCTTACGACGCTCAGTGCTGCTCACTGAACGTGTACATGTGGGGTGGTAAAGATGCTGCAAAATGCTGCGGAAGCTGCCTCCATTAGGATTTGGAGGAAACACTTGCTGCCCTGATGGACTTGATGTCTTCAGCCATTTGACTTCAAGATAACTCCCGTTGGCGCTTGTAAGTGCTGCTTGGATCCCGCCGGCTGTGCGAGTGCTGCTGAAGCAGGCCCCGAAACACCAAGGCCACAGCATTCCAGCTGATGACGTAGGTAACGGTGCAACACAGGCTGTGCGTGATTCATTATTCTAGCTGGATGCCTTTCGTGACATAAAAAATTAATATAAATGTTGTTCGATTCATTGTGTAGGTATTTTTCGATCGGGCTGTCAGTGTAACATCTTAATTGTTAATTAGAAGGGTGGCGAACTTCATTGCTTAGGTGAAAACCTGGATGACAGTGCAGTGAAAAGAGTCAAAGCTGCAGCTATCTCATAGAGATGGGCAGTTGAAGACATGTTTGGCAGCAGCTCTCAAAGACACGCTGAATCAGAATCAAATGCAGCGGCCAAGCACTGATGGAGGGTTGTTGCAACGAATCACCGAGTAGATTGTATAAATAGAAACTATTAGAAAGTACAAGTTTTCTTCTGCTTCATTGCAAGACAGGAAGATGCGGTTTGATGCTGTTGATCAAGAATGCTACTTTGGTTACTCGGAACACAAAGGTGGCTCATTCCAGCAGTTCACTTCTACCACAAGCCAGTAAGAAGCAATTATCCCCGTCGTTACGACCAGGGACAGCAGAAATCTGATGATTCTAAATCCTCCCCAAGGTTAAGAGATGTTGTGTCTGTGGCGGAATGGCTGAGAACTTTATGTAAGCAAATGAGCTGCGCAAAATATGTGGGCGACCCCTCCAGATTTATCTTTGCACAGGAGCAGGCTATACGGCCTCAATCCATCGAGGACTTATCTTCTTCTTCTTTTTCTGCTGCTGCTGCTGCTGCTGCGGCTGCTCTTCTTCCTCCCACTCCTCCTCCCCTCTTCCTTCCATCTTTCTTCCCATTTCTTTACCCCTAGTCTTCTTCCTGCTGCTGCTTCTCTTCCTCTTCATCCTCCTCCGCCTTCTTCTGCACCGCCGTCAAAACGCATGTAACATCAGCCAAAGCATGAATATTGTCCTCGTTGTCATTCTGGTCTAACCTTTGTTTCATCACGCGTGGCAACAAGAGTAGCAGCTAGGATAAAAGCGGTGCCAGCGGTATCGATCTTCAGTGATGTCATATCGAAAACAGGAATTTTCGGACAGGAACGACATACGCCGGGAGCCGCTCTTCAGCTGGACCCCCTGGAACCCCTGGAACCCCTGGAACCCCTGGCTGTGGAGCTTTCGGGGCTTTCAAACCGACAACAGGCATTTTCGGACAAAAATACAAGTTTCACTTGGTAAAGGCGGCCTAGATAATCACGTAACTGTTTCTTTCTTTTGGCTGGCAATATAAGTGTTTAATCACGACTCCGCCCTATGCAGACTTGTATTTTCGAGGCTTAAAGCTGACATTTCAAACTTTCTTACATTTGGCGCCTGCAAAATCCAGCCCCAAATCGTGATAATAACGGTCTAGTCTTAGCATGCGTATTAAATAATTCACAACCTTTTTCATGAGGAAAACGAAATCCACGAGAACTTATCAAAATAAGATGTTCACAAAAAAGAGGTTTAAAAACCCTGATGATTCTTACCAAACACCTACGTCATGAGATATATTCTAATCTATAACGGTCAAAGTGTCAGCCTCGGTGTTTTCATTTACACAGCAACCATTTAATCGTACGATCGTGACCTCTTTTTTCAGCAAGAGTCTTGAATTTTGCTAACTTTCTACACTTTTTGCAACAGCGATTTACCAGTTCCATGTTTTGCGTATCATGTACTTCAAAGCAAGAGTGCCTTACCAGGAGAAATGGTGAGTGGGTGGTAGGTATGGACTCGTCTGCTACAGTCGTAACAGTGCTAGTTGCATGTCGTAATGGTCTTGGGGGTGGATGCCAGAAGAAATGGTGAGTGGGTGGTAGGTAATAATAATAATAATACAGATTACTTGTACGCACATACCTTCCCTAATAGGCAAGCTCATGGCGTTTACATGTGGCGTATGGTGTGGAATCGTCTGCTACAGTGGTGGATGCATGTCGTAATGGTCTTGGAGGTGGATATGGCGTTTGGTAACCAGCTTGTCTTTGCGCGTATATTGAGCGCCATCTCCCACAGTGGTGTGAACGCACAGTTGCATCTGAATGGTATGACCCTATCCCGATGTTCACTGGCATGAACGCACGGTTGGATCTTAACGGTCTGACCCTGTACCAATGTTCACTGGCATGAACGCACGGTTGGATCTTAACGGTTTGACGCTGTCCCGATGTTCACTGGCTCATTTTCGTGGATCGAAATTGTATCAATGCGCCCTAATTAATTCTCTGAGTGAATGAGTGGATGTGTGTGCGTGATTGTGTGTGTGTCTGTATGAGAGAGAGAGACAGAGAGAGAGAGAGAGAGAGAGAGAGAGAGAGAGAGAGAGAGAGAGAGACCCCTTTCTATCTGACTAGTCACATCCACATGTCTGCTAAACAATCACATTCCAGACTTGAATAGACCTGATTAGCCATTTTTGGACTATCCTTAACACTCGATGAACTACTATTTATCAGTTCCTTTATTGAGCTGTTGCTGCTGCTGTGTTGTTGTCATCTTTCTTGTCAGTGTTATTACCAACTTGTTCTTCCTCCTCCTCCTCCTCCTCCTCCTCCTCCTACTACTACTACTACTACTACTACTACTACTACTACTACTACTACTACTACTACTACTACTACTTCTACTACCACAACTGCTACTACTCCATCTCCTCTTCTTAGCATTATTATCCTCCTCTCTGCTTTCTTCTTCATGTCAATTTTGGGGGTCACTTTTCTAAGTCTCCAGATGCCGAGACTGAGACAAAAGGAAACAAGCAAATATGATTTGTATAAGAAACTCCTCCGTTCAGTCTCTGTCGTCAACTCATTCATAAATACAAGGATTCCAGCCAAGTTCAGATTCTCTGCTGTAACCTTACGTGAACAAGAAACTTTTCACGAAACAATAAAATGTAGGGGGATAAAATTCTGAAGACATTGGTTTTCATGTTTATTGTCCAGAAGTACATGTAATGTAAACAGGCAACACTGAAAAGTTTGCTTCGGTAATATACAGCCAACCTGATGGTAAATCACCACAAATATTGTGGCGATGGATGCCCTCACATTGTATTCGGCCCTGAGTGATGGATGAGGCAAGTAGGGACCTTCCACTTCAACACGAGTTTTATGTGACATTTTGAGATATTGATACCGCCATAGAGGTCTTTAAGCTTCCCTTTACATTACACACACACATACACTCGCAAACACACACACAAACACACACACACACACACACACACACACACACACTCACGCAAAAACAAAACACACAGGGACACACACACAAAGGGACACACACAAACAGGGACAAACACACACACACACACAGGGACACACAAACACACACGTGCGCGCACACGCACACACACACACACACACGCACGCACACACACACACACACACACACACATGGATACGGTCTCATGTTTGGGAGGAAGGTTAAAAACTCGACTTTTTCCATAAATCAAGCATTTTTAAAATGAGAGATGTGACCGTACAGGAAAAACAAAACTGAAGCAGCATTTTTTCTCTCGAGAATTCACTGAGTTAAGAGCGCAATAAGTAACGTACATATTTTCCTTACCTTTACATCACTGTTAAAAAGTGTTTATCTATTATGATGCTGCTTGTTTTACAAATGCATGCATGAATAAATAATATTCCGATGAAAATATCTCTTCTTTTTTCTACCATAACTTTGTTTTCCTATGCATAGTCACATGTCCTCTGTTTGTTTGTTTGTTTTATTTGTTTTACTGTTAATCAGTTGCCCTACTTAAAAAAAAAAATTCCTTTTGTGTCTCTTGAAGTCCGATTTTGAAAATAAAAACAAGAGAAACCCGCACAAGCACATTGATAATGATATGATTAAATTGATTAGTGATTAGTGATCCAACTCTTCAATAAAGTCATTAACTGCTAATGGCCATATTTAACTCCCACTTCGATGTTTGCACTCTACCTCAAAGTCAGCGAGTGTCACACAATACTCATATCGTGGGGAAGAGGCACATTTCCTGGAATTGCATGACCGGCAGAAACAGTCAGTAAGCCATGTCTCCCACGATGACGTCAACACCTGCTTACATAAGCGAAGATGGCAAACGATAGAGATCAGAATACAAAAGCCAGGTACTCTAGCAAGCTTTCACATACATCGAAAAACAAGAAGGGCAAAGTCCATACGACTCACATGCTTGACCTTGACCTTTGCATGACCTTGACCTTCAGGTGACCTTCAATGTCAAACAACTACACCTAGCAATGACATCATACACTAAGACATGCTTTACACATTTTTCCTACCAAAATACATGTGGCCTTGACCAAGGTCAAGGTCATCCAAGGTCATGCCACACAAAGCTGTTAATTCAAGACATAGGAAGCACAATGGCGCTTATTGGCACTTTCTACCATGAGATATGGTCACTTTTAGTGGTTCACTACCCCATTTTGGTCACATTTCATAAGGGTCAAAGTGATCTTGACCT
>JAWQFJ010028205.1:170000-175000 GCA_034096865.1 Theodoxus fluviatilis | reverse complement strand
GAGAGAGAGAATGTATGTGTGTATGTGTGCACATATGCACTTATGCTTGTGTACCTCTCTGCATGTTTGCAGCCATGAGTTAGCACGTGTGCTTTCCACACATTAAAAAATTAGCCCTATATACATGTATATTCCTACATATTCCTAACCTAGACTAAATTCCCCGCATGCTACATAATAAAAAGTCTCCGCCTCAGGGGGGGGGGGGAACGAACCCTCTACCTTTTAGTGAACGTTGGAGGGCTCTGACCACTGAACCACTGCGGTCGTTGAAGCTCCGCCTGAGGGCCAAAACTTTTCTGTCTGAACCCTACATTGTTTCGGCTCTGTTAGGAACGTTCTCCTGTGGCTCTAAGGATAGACGTTGCGAGGAAGGACCCATGACCACCAGCAAAGGCCAGCAGACGCTCCTTGTGTTTCTCGAGTATCCGGACGTGTGAGACCAAAATTGAGGCGTCATGAGTGACGTCAATAAATCAATAGTGTTGAAACTCTTTGTCAATGACCTCAATAGATCGGTAGTTAAAGCACTCGGACGATCACTCGGAGGCAGTGGGTTTGATTCTAGCATGAGGTCCGAAAATATCTTCTTTTTTTCTGTCCCGTGTTGGGTTTCGGTCCTGTGATAGATAGGGCTACCAATATGCACGACGTCGAGACGACTAACTAAAGTTGCAAAACGTAAACAAAGTTTGCAAACTCTAGCAAAGAACTATGTAGCTCTTGCCGCATCATAGTCATGATCTGTCTGATGAAAAAATCACCAACTCGGATTCTTTAGAAAGAATAAAACCGCTGAGTCGCAAAAATCGATTGCTTTATTGCTGAAAACAACGATTCATATCGAGAGATACATATCACGCGTCTCAAATTATGCTTTGATGTGGGCTTTCGAAAAGATTAATCAAATCTTTAACCCCTTACTTTTTCATGAACACCTGATCATGATTAAATCCCTTGCCTGCCATTTAATTGCTGAGATCGGTTGTAAATGTCTTTGAAAACATGTGCTCAGATCAAGTCACAATTACGGAGTGTTATTCACAGCAGTTTGAGGTGTTTATTTGATCGTGATTCGAGGCAGTGCAAGCGCGAAATGTCAGAGAGCACTAAATTTCAAGAGCTAGGCTGACTGGAAAAGCTGGGTAAGACCAGGCCCATTATGAAAGTTAAAAGGAATTCTAAAATTGCGGAGAACATTATGCTGGCAAACCTCAACTGTGATCAGGCCTCCCGAAATGAGTCGCTCGTGATACTCAATTCGGTGATTTCAGATGTGTGCGTCACCGGAAGTACACTAAATACCCTTCAAAATTCCATAATCATTACGATTTGTGCAAAAGTTGCTGAGTTATGACAATATGAAACGGCTTTTCAAGTTTTAGCTCCACTTTGCACAGCAATCCCCTACTTGCAACCAAACTACATCAACGAAATTAGGTCCACAGCTAAATTTTACATACATCCTTCAACTACCGATGAATTACGCGTTTAGAAGAGAGCCCACGGTGTGCAACCATACCAAATACTTGACCGATCTGTTCGCGAGTATGACAGAAGCGATGTGATGATGAGGTGGGGTGCTATGCAACCAGGAAAAAATGTTCCACATTGAAATAGCAGCGCCTATCTAAAGACGTCAAAAACAACCACTTAGCGGTAGATTTGAAGTCTGAAACTCTCGGAGCATGCGTAGGAATGGTTCAGGTTTCTGAATCCAGTTATGTCTCTAAATAGCTGGAGTGATCCCCTTGGATAAATAATCAAGCATATCTCGAATTGAGCAAATCATCCAAGCGACTCAGGTTGGAAGGATTGGTCACATTTATGAATGTTTCCAGAACAATTCATCCTCTCATAAACACAGAGAGACACTGAAGACAGGATATCTGACAGGCAGACAGAATGGAAGGAAGAAAAAAGACAACACAAAGACAGGCACATGGATAGACACATTATAAGGAAGTCATCCCTCTCTCCCTCCACTTCAGTCCATCCACCCATGCATTCATTCATCCATCCAACAAGCCAGCCATCCACTCGTCCATCTATCCAACCATTCATCCATCCATCCATCATTCAACCATCCCTCCATCCATCCATCCTCCATCCATCCCTCCGTCCATTCAGCCAGCATGCCAGCCAGCCAGCCAGCCAGCAAGCCATTCTTCTACTCACCCATCCATCCAACCATCCATCTATTCCATCCATTCATCCATCTATTCATCCATCAATATATCCGTCCGTCCATCCATCCATCTATCCATCTATCATCCATCCATCCATCCATCTATCCAAAAATCTATTCCATCCATTCATCCATCCATCCATCCATCCCTCCGTCCGTCCATCCATCCATCCATCCATCCATCCATCCATCCGTCCGTCCGTCCGTCCATCCGTCCGTCCGTCCGTCCGTCCGTCCATCCATCCATCCATCCTGATCCATCCATCCACCCATCCATCCATCCATCTGTCCAGATTTAAATTTCAGAACTGTACAAGTTCATACTCACTTGTCCCCAAAGTGGGCAACAAGGTGGTGAGTAAAGACCTCCTGACAGTTGGCAATTTTCTGACAGCTATGCTGTTTCCATAGGAAATACCGCGCTTGCAAGTGCCAAGAGCAGTTTTCTGTTGAGTTGCCGCCAAATAGGAACACATTTTTTTTCATGTCCCTCAGATATTTCCTCGACCAGCCAATCAGATGGGTTCTTGATTGTGACGTAGCAGTAAAATTATTTTTGTCCATTCACATGTCCTAATAGCGGCCTGGCTTCGCTCGATTCAGAACATTAATTTTGTGGGATCTGCTACTTCATCTGTCACTGCAGGATGTCCTGATGCCTATATACAATATGTTTATACAGTTCTACATCCTTATATCTTTCTAATGTGTGCAGTTTCTGCGAAAAACCTGTTGTCGTCCGCAAGATGAGCAGCTGATTCATTGAAGAAAATCAAACACTGCTCCTCTTGAATGACTGGACAGTGACTGGAATTAATGATGGATCCAGGATGCGCTTTTACACCATAAGGTGTTTTTCTCGTCGTGTTTTGCGGAAAACTGGTTGATTGGGGTGTGTAAATCGATAGGGATACCGCAATCACTATGAGCACGCTGTTACGGAGAATGGCAGAAATACACCTATCAACACACTAGAGCATGTGGTCTAGTGGTGCCACTGTCATTTACCATGCAGTCATCCCAGGTTAATTTTCTCGCTGATGCCTTCATCTGAAATTTTTTTCATCTCCTTCCCAGTTCTCATTTAGCTGTTTTACCGGACACACCAAAACAAAACAAAAACCAACAACAAAACTGTCTATCCTATCAACAAAACTTGCCATGGGCGAGGAGGCCTTAACAGATACAGACAAATGAACACAGGAAGGAAAGGTAGAAACAGCTACGTGCCTCAGCATTGGCCCTGTGCAGGTCGAAGCTGGAGAAGACGGCTTCCAGGAATGACTTCGGAACACTCTTCTCCTTCAGCAGAAGGTCTAGGAAGAGGACTTTCTGCTCGACCGTCCATGTCTGACAACGCAATAATTGTCAATCGCTGTTTCATTTTATATCAGTCAATATTTAGAGGTAAACAATAGAACATGGCAGTTATGCTTATATATGTCACCACACCCTGGGCAAAGCTTGACTTTGTCTATGATTAAATATTTCCATGCATCACTTTTCTAGTACTGATATTCGTGAGAAAACATGATTCAAGAAAAACATTAAGAAGACAAAAACGTCTCAATGAAAGTAAGAAGCACAACTCAAAAAGTCAAAAGTACTGCATGCTAGAAGTCAAGCTACCAAAAGAGAAGAAATGAGAAAATATCAGAGAGCAGAGGAGGAATTATCAAGAAGAAAGGAAAAATGGGAGAGGAGGAGGAGGGGGGAGGGGGGGAGGGAAGGAGAGGGAGGGAAGGAGGAGGAGGAGGAGGAGGAGGAGGAGGAGGAGGAGGAGGAGGAGGAGGAGGAGGAGGAGGAGGGATGGGAAGGAGGGGGGGGGGTGAAGGAGGGGGGGAGGAGGGGGGGAGGGAGGGGGGAGGGAGGGGGGAGAGGAGGAGTGAGAGGAGGAGGAGGAGGAGGGGGGGGAGAGGATAGGTAGGAGGAGGAGGAGGATGGGGGGAGGAGAATGGGGAGGAGGAGGAGGAGAAGGAGGAGGAGGAGAAGGAGGAGGAGGAGAAGGAGGAGGAGGAGGAGGAGGAGGAGGAGGAGGAGGAGGAGGAGGAGGAGGAGGAGGAGGAGGAGGAGGAGGAGAAGGAGGAGGAGGAGAAGGAGGAGGAGGAGGAGGAGGAGAAGGAGGAGGAGGAGGGGGAGGAGGAGGAGGGGGAGGAAGAGGAGGATGGGGAGGAGGAGGAGGAGGAGGAGGAGGAGGAGGAGGAGGAGGAGGAGGAGGAGGAGGAGGAGGAGGAGGAGGAGAAGGAGAAGGAGGAGGAGGAGGAGGAGGAGGAGGAGGAGGGGGAGGAGGAAGAGGAGGAGGAGCAGGAGGAGCAGGAGGAGCAGGAGCAGGAGCAGGAGGAGGAGGGGGGGGGAGGAGGAGGAGGGGGGGAGGAGGAGGAGGGGGGGAGGAGGAGGAGGGGGGGGAGGAGGAGGAGGAGGAGGAAGAGTAGGAGGAGGAGGAACAGGAGAAGGGGGAGGAAAAGGGGGAAGAGGAGAAAAAGAAAGAAAAGCATTCAAAGTTTGTCATATGCACCTTGTTGCCAATTTCAAGACTTGAAAAATCTTTCTTCAAATTCTTCTTCTTGGACAGCTGGTGAAGATGAGGTCTGATCTTTCCAAACTGCAAATTACAAAATTTGATGGACATCAAAATGACAAGTACTCATTCATTCTCCTCAAGAAAGTTCCTAACACTTACACCTTCACAAAGCATACTTTCACTTCCTCTGCTCATCTTCCCCTCTCAGGAGAAGCAATGCACTATGAAGACATTAATTACAGAGCAACTCTTTGACTTGACTCATCCTTCCAAGCTGGCAGGAGGTGACAA
>JAWQFJ010028205.1:125000-160000 GCA_034096865.1 Theodoxus fluviatilis | reverse complement strand
AGTATCAGTAGCGACAGGGAGCTTGCCACGGCCCTCATGGCAGCATGCACAGTATCAGTAGCGACAGGGAGCTTGCCACGGTCCTCATGGCAGCATGCACAGTATCAGTAGCGACAGGGAGCTTGCCACGGTCCTCATGGCAGCATGCACAGTATCAGTAGCGACAGGGAGCTTGCCACGGTCCTCATGGCAGCATGCACAGTATCAGTAGCAACAGGGAGCTTGCCACGGCCCTCATGGCAGCATGCACAGTATCAGTAGCGACACGGTCCTCATGGCAGCATACACAGTATCAGTAGCGACAGAGAGCTTGCCACGGTCCTCATGGCAGCATGCACAGTATCAGTAGCGACAGGGAGCTTGCCACGGTCCTCATGGCAGCATGCACAGTATCAGTAGCGACAGAGAGAGCTTGCCACGGTCCTCATGGCAGCATGCACAGTATCAGTAGCGACAGGGAGCTTGCCACGGTCCTCATGGCAGCATGCACAGTATCAGTAGCGACAGACACGGTCCTCATGGCAGCATGCACAGTATCAGTAGCGACAGGGAGCTTGCCACGGTCCTCATGGCAGCATGCACAGTATCAGTAGCGACAGGGAGCTTGCCACGGTCCTCATGGCAGCATGCACAGTATCAGTAGCGACAGGTTAGCAGATGCACGTATCAGTAGCGACAGGGAGCTTGCCACGGTCCTCATGGCAGCATGCACAGTATCAGTAGCGACAGGGAGCTTGCCACGGTCCTCATGGCAGCATGCACAGTATCAGTAGCGACAGGGAGCTTGCCACGGTCCTCATGGCAGCATGCACAGTATCAGTAGCGACACGGTCCTCATGGCAGCATGCACAGTATCAGTAGCGACAGGGAGCTTGCCACGGTCCTCATGGCAGCATGCACAGTATCAGTAGCGACAGGGAGCTTGCCACGGTCCTCATGGCAGCATGCACAGTATCAGTAGCGACACGGTCCTCATGGCAGCATGCACAGTATCAGTAGCGACAGGGAGCTTGCCACGGTCCTCATGGCAGCATGCACAGTATCAGTAGCGACAGGGAGCTTGCCACGGTCCTCATGGCAGCATGCACAGTATCAGTAGCGACAGAGAGCTTGCCACGGTCCTCATGGCAGCATGCACAGTATCAGTAGCGACAGGGAGCTTGCCACGGTCCTCATGGCAGCATACACAGTATCAGTAGCGACACGGTCCTCATGGCAGCATGCACAGTATCAGTAGCGACAGGGAGCTTGCCACGGTCCTCATGGCAGCATGCACAGTATCAGTAGCGACAGGGAGCTTGCCACGGTCCTCATGGCAGCATGCACAGTATCAGTAGCGACAGGGAGCTTGCCACGGTCCTCATGGCAGCATGCACAGTATCAGTAGCGACAGGGAGCTTAGATATCTTGCTCAGACTTTGTTTCCTTGTGGGGACTGCTTCGGACTTTCGACTCAAGACGAAGAAGGCAGAGATTATTGAGTCCTTCAGGGCGATGGTTGGATGGATGGATGGATGGATGGATGGATGGGGTATTGCGGCCTTTCAGCCATTCTAGGCTATATGAGGGCATTAATAATAAAATCATATAATTAAACTACAATATTTAGCGTTAGAGCAAGTAAAGTCACGATTTCCCTAGTTAAACGCCTTCCACAAATCGCATAGGGAGACACGGTGGTCCGATACTTACCCCGCAATCCACATGGGGGAAGGAGAAATAAGAATGGTGTTTTACGGCATATCAGCCTTGTAGGCTATTAAAGGGTCACCAATTTTTTTATATTAGAGTAGGTTAAAATAAGTGTGAGTCAGGTCACGATGTCCCTAGTTATTCACCTCCTTCGACTCGCGTAGGGAGACGCGGTGGGTCTATTCTGACCCCCACCCCATGAGGAGGACCTTTAGGGCAAAACGGTGGGCACTGTCGAGTCGAGTGTACATACAGTGCTGCCTCTGCGCTGACAGTTCAACATTGGGTACGTGGTGGATGCAACACATCTTCACAGACTGGAGGTTCCCCTGCCTCTCCTGGGAGAAACGGGTTTGGGGGGTAGATGTGAGGGGTTGGTGTGGGGTTGGGGGGGGTGGGGTAGGGGTAGGGGTAAGTGTGGGGGGGTAGTTGTGAGTGGTTGTGGGGGGGGGGGTGAGGGGGTGGGGGTAGGTGTAGGGGGTGGGGGTGCGGGGTAGGTGTATGGGGTTGGTGTGAGGGGTTGGTGTGAGGGGTTGGTGTGGGGGATGGGTGAAGGTGGGGGGGGGGGGTAGGTGTGGGGGGGTGAGGGTGTGGGAGGGGGGGTTGTGTGGGGGGTAGGTGTAGGGGGTGGGGGTGCGGGGTAGGTGTGAGGGGTTGGTGTGAGGGGTTGGTGTGGGGGTGGGTGAGGATGTGAGGGGGGATAGGTGTGGGGGGTAGGTGTAGGGGGTGCGGGTGCGGGGTAGGTGTGTGGGGTTGGTGTGGGGGTGGGGTGGGGGGGGGTAGATGTGGTAGATAGGTGTAGGGGGTGGGGGTGCGGGGTAGGTGTGGGGGTAGGAGTGGGGGGTGGGGGTGGAGGTGGGTTGTGGGGGAGAGGTGTGGGGGGCAGGTGTGGGGGGTGGGAGGTCACTTCCGGAACATTCACCCACGTCCAAAGTCCCGTGGACAACTGGCTCTCATGGCAATTTGAGAAAGGGATGAAGAGAGAGAGAGAGAGAGAGAGAGAGAGAGAGAGAGAGAGAGAGAGAGAGAGAGAGAGAGAGAGAGAGCATGTGTATGAGTGTGTTTTTAGGTAAGTGTCTGCATGTAAAGTATGATGGGATTAGGAAGGTATTGAGGGAGGCGTACAATAACAGCAGAGATCAGAAACAGGATGGGTGGGTTTAAATGAAGAGAAAATATTGCATAGGAGGGGGAAGGGGAAGAGGTAAGGAGTGGATGACACTGATGATAATTGGTCAGGACGTGGGTGGGGTAGTGGGGTAGGGGGAGGAGGTTGAGAATCAGTTATGACATTGAGATGGGATTGTTCAGGATCAAAACTGGTACTTCATAGGAAAGGCAAGGGACAAGCCATGTTACGTTTCACATTTTTATTTTTACGGGAAACATCGAAGACCTCAAACGAACGCGCCTTTCTTTTCACAGAAACGGCAGAAGGACACTTTCGGCACTGAGCATGTGCACGGTTCAAACTGCAATGCGAGCGTCCACCTCATGAATATTCATGATTCCAGACTCGTGCGTGACATTGTGCATTGCTACCTTAAAAAAGAAAACGAAAAATAAACATAAACGATTAGCGGGGTGGGGGTGGGGGGTGGGCGAAAACTTCAAAGAACGCGTCGTAGCAAAGCACGTTCGTAAATCATGAAGTTTTAGAGACAAACGACGAGAATCGCCACACAATCATCGACCTCTCCATTATCATTACTCATTGCCAAGTCCCATTCCACTCCGATACAGACTGACAAGTAAGCACATCCATTGGAATTGCTGGGGAGAAATGACAAACAGCACCAGCCTAAAAACAATACCCAACTTGCATGGTGCAGAGAAACGAAAGGCATGCCAATAAATGAGGTTTCATTTTCATCAAAGCCCCGTGATAATTATCAAGGTTGCACGTAACAGTTGCATTTCCGAACAATGAATTTCTTAGACGCAAGGTTTCATCTGGTGTAGTGGGATTTTGTTGTGAATTCTAAACAAGCACGATATTTCTGTTATTTAAAAACGTACTGCTTTTTTACATTTAGAAAAAGAAAGTTACTGGCTGAGGTTTCATGTAAACCCACAGCCCATTTACACAATGCTTTGCAAATATTGCAGATGAGTTGTATAATGATGAATATCACGTTCCAATACGGGTGCAGCAGGGTTTTTGTCCAGGAAAGTATATTTGTCGATATACCAAGACTAAGTCTCAACCGCAAATATTCAACAACATACACGACTCCAGCAAGGTGATAACTGTTCAAAGCCGCATACACCAACCACATGGCTGTGTAGACCAGCAGCCTCAAACAAGCTCATCACAAACCGAATCTTGCAGAGGGAACACCTGGGGTAGGGGCAGCGGGATCGGGGTGGGGAGTGGATGGAAGGCAATGAGGAGAGGCCTAGAATTCACTGACGTCTGTGGCGATCTCATCTTCGATGAGAGACACGCAGTCTAGGTCTATGTTCTCCATATCCTCGATTTCACTGACATCCTTGACGGTCTCATCCTCGGTATCGTCTATTTCGCTGGCGTCTGTGGCGACCTCGTAGCCGGTGTACTCCATTTCGCTGCCGTCAGTAGTGGCCCCGTCGTCAGCATAGTCCGGCGGAAGTGGCCCGAAAATGTGAAGTACGCCTTCTGCGGTCAGGCACGGCTGGAGGGCGGATATGTCCATCCCCTTGGGCAGGGCAAACTCGCGGTTCAGCTGGAGCCGCTCCCCGGATTCCTCATCCTCCTCTTCGAAGGTCCCAGTCACCCAGAGGTGAGTGCCTTCTGCCTTGATCTCAAGGTCTTCCGGAATGTCGTAGCCCAGATCCAGGGTGATTTTCAGGAAGAGGCGCCCATCCTTGTTCATGAAAACACTGTGCACTTCCGAGACTGCGTCGTCGGAATCGCCCGCGGCCAAAACATCGTTTGGAAAGATGCGATGCATGGCTGCGCAGATGGAGGGATGTCTCAGCGGAGAGGCTGTAGTTTGTGATAGGATAGCTACGTCATTGACAACCAATATGGCCGCTTGCATAAGAGGGTGACGATGTAAGTTTTGTTTTCTCCTCCCTTTTTTTAACCTCCATAATGTTATCGTTTTCAAGTATTGTAGTGAGGACGAATGGAAATCCTGAAGAAAATTTTTTTTCACGCGAATTCGTTGCAATCAAAACAATTTGCATCCGATCCAACAGCTAAGAAAGCGAAATTAGGCTGACGTCATAGACATTGTTGACGACAACGCGTTCCATGCCATTAGTTGTCCTAATCAGGACTGGTTTGTTCCCTGTGGGGCCACGATGTGGTGCAATGGTAGCCTACAATGGCATGGGTAATGTCTCAGGAAGTATTTTGTAAGAGATTGAGATTCTCCTACTGCTGTCTTTATAATTTCCTTTCAGATCAAAAACAGTGTCGTTGCTCATAGATGAATTGAACAATTGTTACGTTCTCTTGGATTCACTTCCAGAGAAAGGATGACGGATGACATGATGATGATGCCTCCCTTCATTTAGACGCGCGTGTATAAAATGCGTTCCATAAAGAGGTTTGTCATGATCAGTCTTGGAATCCAATTCAGTTTTGCACTTTGCTTTTGATGTCAGTGTAGGCCTACATGTATTGCAGTTATTAACGGAACTGGGCGCATTACCCCTGTTTGGCATCTAGTCGGATTAGATATGTACATAATATTCGTCGCAATCTGTCTCAGCGGACAATGGGTTGCACATCGTCGTCATCATCACTTATAAAGCGCTTCCGACTCCTGCTGAGTCGCGCGCGGCACACACGTATTCAGGAGTCCCGTGTAGTATTTGGCAAAAAGATCCGTTTTCAAATCTTGTCTAAACGCATTCAACTTTAGGCATGATCGGAGTTTGACAGGTTCAGTTCAGTTCAGTTCAGTCTCTTAACTCTGAGATGGGTTGTTGAGGCACTACTGATGACTTTCGGACAATCTTCCTCCATCGATCTCTATAATCTGTGGCTCGCTGTGAGTCAGCAAAGGTCAAGCCTGTCCACTCTTTGATGTTGTCTTCCCACCTCTTTCTCCGCCTGCCTCTTCTTCTCCCACCTGGTACAGTACCTTGCAGGATGGTCTTGGCCAGCCCACTGCCTCTTGACACGTGACCGTACCACTTCAGCTTTCTGCTTTTCACGATTGAGAGCAGGTCTTCGTATTGTCCAATTGCTCTCCTGATCCTGTTGCTGCCTTCCTCATTCGTGACATGGTCTTTATATGAGATGTTCAGAATCTTGCAGTAGCATCTCATTTCCAGGGATTGTATCCGTCTCTGTACAGGTTTGACAGGTAGGGTTTTCCAAAACAAGAGCCCCAGCATAGGAAAATGTTCTCTGTCCAAATCCAAATTTGTTCGCTCTCTGCTGTTTCAGCGGTAAGGCTGATGAAGACCGTAAAGACTTGGTTGGTTTGTATTGAGGTGCAACATGTTGGAGAAACGCCGGAGTCAAACCATTAAAACATTTCTAAGCCATTGCGGCCAGTTTAAAACTGACTCTCTCCGACACAGGGAGCCAGTGGGGGGGTTTCAACACTGGGGTGAAGTGCTCTCGCTTCCTAGTCCCTGTGATGACTCTGGCAAACATGCGGGTTTTTTTTTAATATGGGCAGCGAGGGCTGTGCATGGCTGCAAAGTTTCAATCTCGAGTGGAAACTCTTCCGCACTAGGAGCGTGAGAAAGTCGTGGGGTTGGGGGAAGCTGGAGCCACTGCCCCAGTTCCCCGCCTTTGCCTCTCCTCCAGAAACTGATCCGTCCACACGTTCTCATCGAGGACTATGTTTGGCAGCCTGTCTAGGAGATGGAGTACTCCGACTCCCACGCCATAGCCTTGTGGGATGTCTACAAAAACGGGGCAAGGATATACTAGTTTGATTGTTAGTCTGCCGTCACTGTATCAGACTGTGTACCCGAGTGTGGGTTGCAGTCTTCTATTTGGAGCCACTGACGCCTTCATCGAAATGCCCGGATTACCAAATCGTCTGCAGACGATCGCGGAGACGGGACTACCAGCCTGGTGTTCAGTCCGTCTGTGAACCGTCTCTTTTTCGCCATCATACTTGTTCTTCTCATTTACTTTTAACTTTTCTTTTAAATGTCCAGGACTGGCCTGAAAGTGCCCTTCCATGCAGGCAGGCAGGCAGGCAGGCAATTCAATTAATCAATCAATCAATCAATCAATCAATCAATCAATCAATCAATCATTCATTCATTCATTCATTCATTCATTCATTCATTCGTTCATTCATTCAATCTTTTACTCGAGGAGTATTTGCTCCTGAAAATCGACCAGAGAGCTCTGAACAGTATGTCTCTGAATGCCTCTGCCCTGTGCAAAGGGATCCAGCAGAGAATGGCATCGTTTACATGCAGATTTGCGACAGCCAATGACAATCAAGAACTACGATCACGTGGTACTGCTATATAACATAATGTAACACTGGAACTATCAGTTTGTCCTTAGCCCATTTCCTTCAGGTCTCGTCTGTATGCGTCTGAAGTTATTGCATAATTCAGGTCAAGTGGTCGTGTACGAGCTCATTAATGACAGTTAGGGATATGTTCCAGACCCTTTCGTCACAGACAGACGACCCAGAGCGGGATAACAGCTCTCTTTTCAGGTAAGTTAATGGGGTAATCTGCAGCTTCTTTGGCGAAGAAATAAAGGTGTGGATTTGAGGGGAAAGATGTGGATTTCTATAGTGACTCATCTTCCATGTCTGGGTCTCAAACCGTTTTACACTTTACCCCCTAATCACTGGGCCGCTTGATCAATCAATGACTGCATTGCTCATCCCAAATGGTTCTGGAGGTAGCTAGGAACTCCCAAAAGAAGGAGACAGCAAACAGTCTATTGAGAAGGAGCCCCTGTCAGCAAGTGTTTTGACCCTTAAGCTACCTGGCACTGGAGAGGAGAGCTGCACACCGTTGTGAATCCAGATGTTGTCCATGGATTATACACTGTAATACAAGGTACAGAGGTGGGGCAGCACCTGGCCATTCTGCTGTGCTGCCGAGGCATTGCTAGACTGCAAGATGTAGGCCTGTGCTTTAGCTGGAGGAGACTGGACTGTGCTGGGACAAAACCCTGATTGTCACTGTTCTCCATAAACGTATGGATACAAGAGCCTCCATTCTGAAATGATTGCTGGCCCACATGATGGAAAAAGCTACCCATCAAAACCTACCCCACCTTCTCCTGTATGAATAGTGTATTTGATTTGACATCCATCAACTGGAAGAAACACAACACTCATTTGAAACTGAACAGCCATGAGGAGAAAATGTTGTCAGAGCACCAAAATCCAGATGGACACAACAAAGGGGAACAGGAAGGAGACAAGGACAGCACTAGTCAGTTGAGAGCTGATAATGATAATGATAATAACGATAATAATAATCTTCAATTTTGTCCTTTTTGAGAAATTTATCTTGGGGGAATTTCACCCCCAGTCACTATTGCGCAGCGTCCAGTGACCGTTTTACTCCTCGGTAGGAGAGGCAATTCTGGGTGAAGCACCTTGCCCAAGGATGCAACTCTAGGATCTGTGCTTTTTAATAAAAATTTTTTAAAGTATCATCGCCATCCTCAGTGGAATGTGTCTGTCAGAGACAAGTGATTTCATTGCATGGAAAGAATTATACATACAACATATGAGCACTGTCCATGAGTGTACTTACCACCCTGCTTTACACCATGTTGCATTGTGTTCTGCCATGGTGAGTCTGGTCAAATGATATTACATCAAGCTGCATTATTTGTACTTCACCACACATTGTTAGTTTCTGTAGGTGGGTGTGTTGCTGTTAGTGGTCGTGTCGTTGCTGTTCTTATTGTAATTATACTCATTATGAATTATTCCCTGTCCCTGTGCCTCCCTGATAGCCACTTTGCCTGCTTGGCTGAGCTACTGGAGCAGGCCCCTGGCTGAGCTACTGGAGCAGGCCCCTGGCTGAGCTACTGGAGCAGGCCCCTGGCTGAGCTACTGGAGCAGGCCCCTGGCTGAGCTACTGGAGCAGGCCCCTAGCTAAGCTACTGGAGCAGGCCCCTGGCTGAGCTACTGGAGCAGGCCCCTGGCTGAGCTACTGGAGCAGGCCCCTGGCTGAGCTACTGGAACAGGCCCCAAAAGCCCAGCAGACAGGGGTTCCAGCTGATGAAGGGGGCACTGTGTGACTCCTGCTATGCTTTGCTCTCATCACTGTTGTTGTCGTCACTGTCATAGTCATTGTTGTTATCATCATTGTCGCTATTGTCATTGTCATTGTTGTTGTCATCATTGTCGCTATTGTCATTGTCATTGTTGTTGTCATCATTGTCGCTATTGTCATTGTCATTGTCGTTGTCATCATTGTCGCTATTGTCATTGTCGTTGTCATCATTGTCGCTATTGTCATTGTCATTGTTGTTTTCATCATTGTCGCTATTGTCATTGTCATTGTTGTTATCATCATTGTCGCTATTGTCATTGTCATTGTCATCATTGTCGCTATTGTCATTGTCATTGTTGTTGTCATCATTGTTGATATTGTCATTGTTGGTGTCATCATTGTCGCTATTGTCATTGTCATTGTTGTTGTCATCATTGTCGCTATTGTCATTGTCATTGTTGTTGTCATCATTGTCGCTATTGTCATTGTCATTGTTGTTGTCATCATTGTCGCTATTGTCATTGTCATTGTTGTTATCATCATTGTCGCTATTGTCATTGTCATTGTTGTTATCATCATTGTCGCTATTGTCATTGTCATTGTTGTTATCATCATTGTCGCTATTGTCATAGTCATTGTTGTTATCATCATTGTTGCTATTGTCATAGTCATTGTTGTCATCATCATTGTCGCTATTGTCATAGTCATTGTTGTCATCATCATTGTCACTATTGTCATTGTCATTGTTGTTATCATCATTGTCGCTATTGTCATAGTCATTGTTGTTATCATCATTGTCGCTATTGTCATTGTCATTGTTGTTGTCATTTTCATCATTGTAGATCACCTGTGGACATCTCCCTGGCTGCTCTCCTCTGTGTTGCTGGACAGAGGCCATATGTTGGTGAGTGACCAGTGTCCGACTGCAAGGGCCACAGTGCAGGAGGGCATGGGCATGCTGGTGTGGTACTGGTACGCCCATTGCCCTGGGGTCAAACAAACATGAATTATTACAAGAGTATTATTATTTTATTTAAAAAGGTAAAGGTGCTCTGTGTATTGTACTTTTTCATATTTCAATGGATGCTCAAACCACACACACGTTTCCACCCTGGTCATTGCGCTCCTCTTATTTCAGTCCAGTTTCATCTCAACTTCGTGGGAAGCATGCCACCAGGCCAATGGATGAACCAGTCAAAGTTCAAGCTCAAGTTAACAAATATACACTTTACTCCCTGATCGATGAACCACTTGATCAATCTTTGAATGGCACATGAGAACAAACACAGTGAAAGACAGGTAAGACACACACAGTCAGGCACCAGCAGCAAACTCCTATCCCTTAGGAGTATTTCACCTGACCCTGGCACACAGTGCAATACAAAGGTTAACTTCACTACAGAGTGGCATTGCTGCCCTCACTGGGAGGGAGGACACAATCTGGGAGGGAGGACACAATCTGAGTTAAGCATCTTGCTGAAGGTGGGCAACCCTTGGATCTGTGCAGCTTCTTGCACCATACCCACTAGCCGAAAGTGACTGCAGATCAAGCGTTCTAACCACTTAGCCACAGAGTACCTGGTTTCATGTTTGGGCTGAAAGAACCTATGAAAGTTACATTTATCAACACAAAGTTAGTCCTAAATGACCCTTCACACCCACTGGATAAAACATTCAAGTCAAGTATAGTAAGCAAGACATCAACCTTTTGAGGGTGTAAACCTTAAACAAATGCATTAACATAAAGAATATAAATTTAAGACGCAAACATCCAATTTACAGACAGTTGAAAGACCATGTCACCAGGTTTCATCCTCCATTAACAAATGCAGAATATTGCAAGACACATTAGTGCCTAGATGGTTATTTCTTTATGTGTTAATATCACCTTCCTCTGGACTTGCAAAGTAGATGGAGGGAGATTAGGTGATTAGGATGGGTTTGGTAAGGTTAGGTTAGGTTAGTTTAGGCTGGGCTGGGTTGGGTTGGGTTGGGTTGGGTTGGGTTGGGTTAGGTTAGGTTAGATTGGGTTAGGCTAGGTTAGGTTGGGTTGGGTTAGGGAGGGAGATAAATGGAGTTTGCAAATGCAGAAGGATGTGCAGGCAATATTTTTCTGACAGCTACACTCACCTTTCTCCTGTTGAGCAGGAATTGCTGCTTTATCCCCACTCATCAGCACCACCACACCAGCAGGAACAGTGACATGGGCCAGCCAGGTTGGCATGGCAACAGGAGCATCCATGCTTGGAAACAGAGATCTGTTGCTCAAGAGGTGTCCAATGGTGAAGACACATTCCCTGCAAAGCACAAGTTTTAGAGTGACAGCAGAAACTTTACCTGCCGTGCAGGACTGCACTGTTTCAAAGATGGATGTATGGGTTAGCAAGTCAGAAAATGAATGGAGAGGGATCATAGATCAATGTACTTTGCTATTGAAAGTAACCCTCTAAGTGTTTCAAAGCTGAAATTTCATCTGAATTTCCCAATCAGCAGTTGCTCCAACTGATCTGTTGCACACTGATTTAGCTGTGGACTATGGAAGTATCCACAGGCAGAGGTGATTGATGCAATGGAGATATATTTTGAGGGCCAAAGCAATGAACAACTTAAATATCAGCCCTACAACATTTCAAGGATTAAGGCACTGTGTATCAGGAACAACTTAAAAACTGCTGCCATTCATCAATGCCATTAGTGAATGATACAGATTTTTCAGGAAAGTACTTTCTAGTCAGAAAAACTGGAGAAAAAAAGTATTTTCTACTGCAGTTTGTTTAAAACAAAAGCTACCTTGGACTACTATTTCACTGCTGCTATTCAGATCAGAGAACATGTGCAACTAAAAAGGTTCAAATATGAATACACTTTTACTTACCTTCCATCCTGATCCAGAGTCCACATCAAGGATGGCCCAGATGGTCTCGTACAATATCTCACTCGAATCACTCTCGGCCAGACGTCACCACTATCATCACAATCATCATCGTCACTGTCAGGTTGCCTGTAGATGTGCATGCAGTGTTTTTCTTGTCTGAAGGCAAGGGGATGACCGGGCAGAAGCCTGCACTGTGTGTACAGGCTGTCTGGCTTGACTCGCTGCTTGGGTCCCACGTGCTGCATTTGCTGTCCCTGTTCCTCGGGGACCTCCACCTCCTCCACACCCACAATGTCCATGTCGTAGCAGTCCAGGGTCAGGAAGCTCTGGGAAGGTGACTCTCCTTCACCTGCATTGAGAGGCTGGCATCCATTACCAAAGACAAACAACGCAGAACAATTCTAACAGTAATGCCTTGAACTTCAGTGAAAGCTATTTCTTTGTTCTATTTACCTGGCGTTGTACCATGAGCACATCTGAATGTACCAACAGTAAATTGTGTTTTCCTCATTAATAGTGTGAGAAAGTGCTGTACTTTCAAAGCCCCCAGTAACCTCTGGCTGCCTGAGGGCCAGCCCTGGCTGCTCGAGCTACCAATACAGCTGGTAAGTGGGGCACCTAACTGGCCTAGCTCTCTGTTGTGCTCTCTATTTATCCTCATGAAAAGGCAAGTGTGCATGGGCCAAGTCACAATCTTGCTGCTTCTCCCCATACATGACAATTAAATGTGCTTGTAAGGACAGAGAAGGTATAGTGTAGTCCTGTCCATGATATCGATGAGCCAGGTACCCAGTGTCAAGTTGGAATACTTCCGAGGGAGAGAAAGATTGCTCATTGGAGACTGTCAGGCACCACACAGGGATTGAATCCGATTACAAATATTAAGGGATGATTTGTATGAATTGTATTTACATAAGGTTAAACACATTAAGTACCTCTAACTTGACTGAGCGGCCGCTCATCTTTCGACAAAGGCTCTACACCAGGCTCACCCGAAGAATACGTCCGTGTGCCGTCGTCCCGGTTTCCGTGAAGGGAGATCAAGCCGCCCAGCCGTCCTTTCTTGCACGGTACACAATCAGTAGTTTCGGTAACCTTAGTTTTCTGTGATGAAAGCACGTCCGACTGAAATGAGTCCGAAGTAGAATCAGACTCTTTGAAGTCGACTTCGATTCCACTCGATGTCGTTGCCTCCGACACGACGCTACACTGATCATTTGCGCGTGTTGTTCCGTCGATCTGACATGGAGCAGATGCAAGACTCTTTTTCGAGGCATATGAATGGTCTTTAGAGGCACTTTCATTGGGAAAACAAAACAATGTCACAACACCTCCGATCCTTTTCGACTCGAAATCGCACAGTGCGAGATCAAGAATCAAATGTCGAACGTTTATCTCATCGGTATTGGCAGACAGTGGTAAATCTAGATTGGTCTCTGCTGCACACGCCATCAGTAATCTACGTATGCCAGAACATGAGCGCTGACATTTCATAAGTCGAAGACTGTACCTCCGACGTCGATACTATACATTGTATTGTATTTATCGAAAGTGTTGCCTGCATTGGATGGATAACTCTTCCAGCTTTTCAGTGTGGCAGAAGAGTAAGCTCCCCTTATAAGTAGAATCCCGTATCCTGCGGGTGGTCCAGCAACGTGCCAACAAGCACACTCTTAATTGTGTTCCCTGTCTTGTTTGTTTTTCGTTGAGCCTTTGGATTGGGTTGAATGGGTAACCACAAATAAAGAAAAGTTTCCCGTAGATCTTGAATTTATTTTGGGGTTTTTTCTGCTTTTATCGTCGAGTTCGTCATCGTGCACATTTTATGTAGGCCTATTAAGTTATTTGTGAGCTGCATGTAAAATAGACAGACGGACGGACGTGCGGGCGGGCCGGCCGGGGGGTAGGGGGGGGGGGGGGGGGGAGGTGGGTAGACAGACAGACGGACGGACAGGCAGGCAGACAGGCAGGCAGACACAGAGACAGACACAGAGACAGACACGCAGGCAGGCAGACAGACAGACAGACAGACACACACACACACACACACACACACACACACACACAGATATACACACACACAGATGGACAGACACATGTACATGCTGAATGAATGAATAAACAAGTACTCATGTTGGTCAAAGTGCATGGACACAGGGGCACAAATTCACAAAGTATATCTCTGTCTATATCCATCCGTTCGTCCGTCCGTAAAGGTTGTCACACACTGAGACATAAACATGTTTTCTGCTACTTTTATATCCAAGATGCATGTTTTGTGTGCCAGCATGCAGTTGTATCAAGGAAAACTTTGTCTCCTATATCCAATATCTCAAGTGCTTTATGATTTAGAACATGCTATACATTTTCGGTGTTTCTTTGCCAGTCAGCCCATACTCCTGCATCATCTTCGGTTGAAATGGGCCAGCAACATGTACTTTGCAGTTATTGCCGGATCTTCGGTTGAAATGGGCCAGCAACATGTACTTTGCAGTTATTGCCGGATCTTCGGTTGAAATGGGGGCAGCAACATGTACTTTGCAGTTATTGCCGGATCTTCGGTTGAAATGGGCCAGCAACATGTACTTTGCAGTTATTGCCGGATCTTCGGTTGAAATGGGCCAGCAACATGTACTTTGCAGTTATTGCCGGATCTTCGGTTGAAATGGGCCAGCAACATGTACTTTGCAGTTATTGCCGGATCTTCGGTTGAAATGGGGGCAGCAACATGTACTTTGCAGTTATTGCCGGATCTTCGGTTGAAATGGGCCAGCAACATGTACTTTGCAGTTATTGCCGGATCTTCGGTTGAAATGGGGCCAGCAACATGTACTTTGCAGTTATTGCCGGATCTTCGGTTGAAATGGGGCCAGCAACATGTACTTTGCAGTTATTGCCGGATCTTCGGTTGAAATGGGGCCAGCAACATGTACTTTGCAGTTATTGCCGGATCTTCGGTTGAAATGGGCCAGCAACATGTACTTTGCAGTTATTGCCGGATCTTCGGTTGAAATGGGGGCAGCAACATGTACTTTGCAGTTATTGCCGGATCTTCGGTTGAAATGGGGGCAGCAACATGTACTTTGCAGTTATTGCCGGATCTTCGGTTGAAATGGGGGCAGCAACATGTACTTTGCAGTTATTGCCGGATCTTCGGTTGAAATGGGGCCAGCAACATGTACTTTGCAGTTATTGCCGGATCTTCGGTTGAAATGGGGCCAGCAACATGTACTTTGCAGTTATTGCCGGATCTTCGGTTGAAATGGGGCCAGCAACATGTACTTTGCAGTTATTGCCGGATCTTCGGTTGAAATGGGGGCAGCAACATGTACTTTGCAGTTATTGCCGGATCTTCGGTTGAAATGGGGGCAGCAACATGTACTTTGCAGTTATTGCCGGATCTTCGGTTGAAATGGGGGCAGCAACATGTACTTTGCAGTTATTGCCGGATCTTCGGTTGAAATGGTGGCAGCAACATGTACTTTGCAGTTATTGCCGGATCTTCGGTTGAAATGGGGGCAGCAACATGTACTTTGCAGTTATTGCCGGATCTTCGGTTGAAATGGGGGCAGCAACATGTACTTTGCAGTTATTGCCGGATCTTCGGTTGAAATGGGGGCAGCAACATGTACTTTGCAGTTATTGCCGGATCTTCGGTTGAAATGGGGCCAGCAACATGTACTTTGCAGTTATTGCCGGATCTTCGGTTGAAATGGGGGCAGCAACATGTACTTTGCAGTTATTGCCGGATCTTCGGTTGAAATGGGGCCAGCAACATGTACTTTGCAGTTATTGCCGGATCTTCGGTTGAAATGGGGCCAGCAACATGTACTTTGCAGTTATTGCCGGATCTTCGGTTGAAATGGGGCCAGCAACATGTACTTTGCAGTTATTGCCGGATCTTCGGTTGAAATGGGGCCAGCAACATGTACTTTGCAGTTATTGCCGGATCTTTGGTTGAAATGGGCCAGCAACATGTACTTTGCAGTTATTGCCGGATCTTCGGTTGAAATGGGCCAGCAACATGTACTTTGCAGTTATTGCCGGATCTTCGGTTGAAATGGGGCCAGCAACATGTACTTTGCAGTTATTGCCGGATCTTTGGTTGAAATGGGGGCAGCAACATGTACTTTGCAGTTATTGCCGGATCTTCGGTTGAAATGGGGCCAGCAACATGTACTTTGCAGTTATTGCCGGATCTTCGGTTGAAATGGGGCCAGCAACATGTACTTTGCAGTTATTGCCGGATCTTCGGTTGAAATGGGGCCAGCAACATGTACTTTGCAGTTATTGCCGGATCTTCGGTTGAAATGGGCCAGCAACATGTACTTTGCAGTTATTGCCAAATGACGCGAGTATCCCCATACGGAATTGTCTCATCGAAGCAAGTTTCACATTCTGCAAACAAGGCCTGTGATACACAACCAAGTTTCTGTATCAGGAAGGCAGAAACAGCCTGTTTCTGTCTTGCCATTCGCTCCAGCCCTAAAGGGCAGACATCTCCCATCCCTACCAATCACCATTTCGAGTTCAATGCCCACGCTACTTTCAGCATCAGCAACCTGGCTCCACAAATACAACCAGCAACCACCTCACTTTTTCCCCTCTATTTCATTCGTCTTACACTAATAACGTTTCATGCTTTCCCTCCACCTCCTCTTAATTAGTTCATCCAAATCCACTACAGAAAGAACTGCCATTTTGACATGCAGAGTGTGAGCATGCTGGTCTTTTTTGTGGTCTGTTTACATAATTTCTGCAGGTCCACTTTAATGTGAAACAGAAATATAATGCTGTTTTTCACATGCATAGTTGCTGCCTCTGAGTGTATGTGTGTGTGTGTGTGTGTGTTTGTGTATGTGTTTGTGCATAAGTGTGTATGAGTGTGCGTATGTGTGTGTATGTATGTGTGTATGTAGATGTGTGTGCCTGAGAAGAAACTGTCCAATTCAGCAGCTCTGCAGAATGAATGGGTAGTCATCAACATTTTTGCTAGCCTGTGTGATTATTCCGAAGCCTGTTTCATATCCAACAGTGCTGCTCTTGACAGTCCTCCTCACTGGTACAAATGTGTTTGTGTCTTTGCATGCATGTAGTACCTTACAAATAACAGCAATCTGGTGTAATTAATCAGGCTTGTTGTATGACTAATCAAATTCTTCTCTTTTTTTGCTACAGCAGGACATTAATATTGACCACAACATGATGGCTATTATAAAACGATTTTATTTCTATGATCTAGAAAGCCATAGTGTCAAGACTAAAGGATTCTCCTTCTGATGTCATGCAAAATGCAACAAGCAGTATGAATAGTTGAATATTCAATATGAATTATATCTATTCCCTGAATGAATATCACTAACTACTTCCAATGAACATACAGCCCTAAGAATTTTTTAATATTCCAATAAAACACCAAATGCAACATTCTATGCTATGAAGCAGTTTTAGTAAGATGGAGAAGTTGTCTTGATCCAGAGTTACTATCTGAATAAATATAAAGCATTTATCACCATACAGTGTATAATTCTACTGCAGTATAAAAGCACAAGCATGCAATTAGAGACAGTGAAATCCTGGCTGTACCAAATGACTTATTCTTGACATCTATCAAAAACGTATGTAGATCAGACTATATTTGCTACAGGTGTAGATATTTTAATTATCTAATGTCTATGCATGAAGCAACATGAAATGGAGTATGACATTGCTGTAAAAGGTTGAATTTTGATGATATATCACAGACAAAGGGATCTTAATTGCAATATAAAATTCTAATACAAAAATGCAAAACCCCAAATGATGTGAAAAGAAATCAGAATCTGTAATATCGTACATCAAATGAAGACAAAATAAAACAACAGCTAAGAAGTAAATTGCCCTCACGGTGAACTTGTAAAAGCATCCCTCTAAAAGTCATGGTAAGAACAGAAAAAATCTACAAAAATACTTTTAAATTGTGCAATTTGATCATAAATTCATACCCAAAGAGCATGGATAAAAACATCCAACAAATCGCCGATAGAACAGCATGAGATATAAAGGGCAAGAAATGAGACAGATCTGGTAGTATGAGATGACCAGAGATTCTCATTTCTATTGGAAAACCTTCTCCAACCAACCAACTCTTGCAAAGATCTAAATCCTTACCACACTATTGTGCAAATATGAGGTCAGCTGCTATAATCACAGACACATTGAGAACCCAGGTCCACTATCACAATACCAAACCACGCCAATGGATATAAAATCATCATTATCTACATTTGGGGACACTATTTTGCCCCTCTCTGGATGGTTAGATTTTATACAATCACAAATGTTACCATGTATCAGACTGGAATCTCCTCACAAAATCATCACATCTGCAATCAAAACACATTCGACTCCTCATAGTCGTACTGCAAGTACAATCTATTAGTCTTACAAGTTGAAACAATTGTTTTTGAACATGAACAAATATACAATCATGTATAAAAATGCAAGCACATCTACTACTGCATACGATTGCAATTTCTTTCAATGATAACCTTATATCCCACAGTGTTACATAAAACAAATCAATCCATAACATGCAACAGCATATTGAGATAAACATATGATTTACTCATATTCTAAGGCAATAAATTATGAACTATTATGAAATAAATAAGCAGTAAGTCATATTTCCCAGCACCGACTAGAAATCTATATTGACAAAGTTCAAACTGCAGTACTGACCCCTTCCATAAAAGTGTGAATTCATCTTTTTGTCAACACTTTTCCCTGTGCCATTTGAAGCTATGAAGATCCTCAAAATCCAAGGAAATGCAACTCTGCTCACCATATCACCACGAACATTAGTTTTACACATTATCAAAGGTGTGTAACACCATCAGTTGTCAATGGACATAAACAGTCACTCCTTGAAACATCAGCCAAAAACTCGGATATTTCAGTGTTCAAGCAATTTCAAGCATCAATGATTTGAAACTATGGACTTTTTGTGTGAGATGCACACATATTTTCCATCTATAACTGTTGGTGGATTTGGTACGAAAACCCATGAAGACACAACCCAGCTTGCAGAAGAGCTGTGTGAATCAAACAGCAGTAGAAATATTGGTGTTCAGGACCATACACAAGCAGTATTGACTCAAAAGTGTTGGTTGTCATATTGGATCACTTGAAAACTGTCCTCTTTCTTACACCTGCTTCACAGCCATTTGAGGGGGTCCATAGGGATCGACCTGAAGAAGAAATCAAATTTTCCATTTTAATTTCACAACATAGGAATGATGACCTGCATCGACTACACAAAACTACCCTTTTGTGAATCATCCATAAACAATTGTACATCCACATCCGGGGGAGGGGGGGGGGGGGGGGGGGGGAGGGGAAGGAGAGAGAGAGAGAGAAACATGCATAGACACACACTCACATTAAGTCAAACTGATATAAGAGAGACAGACACAGACTGCAATACAGAATGCGAGACTTGGACAAAAACAACAAATGCCAAAACAGTAGCAGTAGAAAAATTCATGCATTTATCATGCTACAAGACTAAAGCAACTCCATTCTTTGCTTTGGGTGCATCCAGATTCAATTTCTTTGGAAAACAAGGTGAACGACTCACGTTGACTTTGGGATTCTTGGATGCGGTGACGATGACATCAGTGGCTCCGGGGCCGTACTGCTTCCTGGCTCGTCCCCAGTTTGCCCGGACCTCCACATCCTGGTGCTGGCTGATGCGTTTTAGGAAAGGCTTGCCACTGGACATGCACAGTAACTGGTCTCGACCGACCTCGTCAAAGTCCTCAATCTGGAAGAGGATGGAGAGACCAATCAACGGTGATCAAGAAGACACATGAATTTTCAATAGAAATGTTCAACATGAAGATGGGTCAAAAGCAGATTTTTAATGCAGTGAGATGCAGATATTCAAGAGAAAAATGTATAAGATGCCCTTGGTGATTACAAGGCAGTGAAAGAATCTGTCCACATAACAGTAAAGGAGAATGCATTGCTTTTTGATGGTGATTTATTACCCTTTAGGCGCGCAAACTGCTTTCCACTTTACCTCCTAATCATGGGGCCAAGGTTGAGTCTTTAGACCTCATACTTATGTAGCTTCCATTCGCATGTACTATTCCTGTATTTTTTTCCTTTCAATGTTTCTCCAAAAGTTCAATGAAATTCTAAAGAGTCAAGTCCCTCACAACAGTAGTATGAGAGTGAAATGATACATACCACCTTTCCTTCCTGGTCAAACAAAATGCATCCCGCTTTCCAGAGTCCCAGTTTCAGTGTGGCGTTCTCCATCAGCTGCTCTAGAGTCTCTCCCCACACGTACACCGCTCTCTCTGGGCTCTCCCCATTGGGGTAGATCAACATCCGCTTCTGCGACACAAAGCAGGCAGAACTGAATCGTACCCTTAGATCTATTGCATGGCTATGGAGCAAAAGGAAAAAGTAGTTAATTCGTTTTGAACAACTTGTTGTATGTACATTTAAGGCAGGCACTTTTAGATGTAGTGAAAGATCAGACACTGCAGAGAAAGAATGGTAGTTTGCTAAAGAGATTTATATCAACAGTATGAGTATCAGTCAGCCTTTAAGTAAACCAGGTTTATGCTAAAATTTAAATTTTAAAAAAAAGGTTTATGCATTCACATGTAGAGCCTCCTCACATAATCCAGAGCTTTGAACAAGATCCAGTTCATTTAAGTACTCAATCCTAGTTAAACCATCAGAATACTTCATTCACATACTACTGCAGCAGCCAAACTTCCCTAGGGGAAAAAACCATTACAATCCGTGGGGAGGGGGGTGGGGTGGGGTATATGTGTGTATGTGTGTGTGTGTGTGTGTGTGTGTGTGTGTGTGTGTGTGTGTGTGTGTCTCTGCGTTCATGCGTGCATATTGCAAAAGCCATTTGAGGCATGTAGGAGGAAATTCAATAAACTTTAACCAAATCTTTAAACAAAAGTAAGAGTATTTCTTTGTTTATTTGTTTGTTTGTCCAATAAAGTTCTGTGACCAGGACTGACCATGTTGGGCTGCTCATACAGCTTTCCCTTCAGGTTGACATGGACTAGAGGTGCAGGCTTCTCATGCTGGTTGGTGTTGATCTCACCAAGGTGGCTCTGCAATGGCGTGTGCAAATCAAAACTCCACCTTAAAACTCATTTGGAGACATGTGGAAAGAATGAGAAGAGGATATAATAACAGAACTGCAAGTCTGATTATGAAGGGCAACAAATACACCACCATATGACAGCTGAAAGAGTCAGTCATCGATCCCAGTGCTCTGGAACAGATTACTTGTACAGACATAAACAAGAATCAATATTTTTACTCATTGTTGATTTTATCTTTACCATTTCTGGCATAAAGTAGACTTGCCCCATATCTTAACCTGAAACTAGTCATATTATTCCAGACCACTGCCTTCCCAAGGATTGAACCACAAAATCTAACCTTGAACTTCTCAGCACTCACAGCCAAATCTGCCTGTTGTGAAAAGCCAGGGTTTGATAGGCAAGCCAAGCCTGAGAAACCCTACCTGCAGTTTGCTGATGGTGTTGTTCCTGATTTGTTCCTCTGTGGGCGTTTCCTGCCAATGGCCTTCCTTGATGACAGGCTGCTCACAGCTCAGCGTGGACCTGTACTCCCCTGGCTTCTGCTCCTCCAGCCTCCTCCCTGCACACACACACACACACACACACACAGGTGGCAGATGAGATTAGGAAAAAAAAGACCTGAATGACTCTATTTTCTCCTGCTAACCCTAAAGTCTTTTTTGATAATGAAAAAACAGGGGGGGGGGGGGGGGGGGGGGGGGATTAAGGTAAATAACTAACTGTGTGGTGTTCCATCTTCCCCATGAGCACTATTTCAGTACACAAATGTTTTCCATGAAAAAAAAACTTATATCTATGTTCAAATGAATCAACTGTATTAGTGTATACATGTACATGACAATTTATAAAACACACACATACACAGAAATATGTGCAGTCTCAATCTGGCCTCCTTTAAAATAAAAATAATTTTTGAAAATGTTAAAATCAGGCATAGCTACCAACAGTTGTTTTGTTTTTTAGTTACCCTAACAACATTTGTTGTTGTTGTTGTTGCCTAAGCCAATTTGCTTGCCTACTTATTCAGGCCACAGACACCTCCCAGAGCTTAGGCCATTGCTGACATTTAATCACTGGTCCCCTGAGTACATCATATGGTAAAAGCTTGAGAGTCTTGGAAAAGATGCAGGAAAATGTCCAAACAGAGTTTGGTAGATAGTTGCTGTTGAGATCTCAAGATGACCACTAGATTTAGTCAAGAATGCAAGCCCCAACTATGAAACCTATGATGCTGTCAGTCAAAGAAGGAGCACTGAGATCTGAAAGCTTGTGTATTTAATAAAGCAGCTGGATCCGAGTTTACAACACCCCCCCCTTGTTTTTCCGTCATTCTACATGGTCCAACCCCGGCTTCCACCTTCCTAAGTCAAAGACAAGGCAGAGAATGCTTGGGTGCTCACCCTTCATTTGGCGTAGAATGTGCTTCTCCATGTCCAGTTCCAGAGCCACCTGAGAGCGGAACTGCCGTCTCTTCTTCCTGCTCTCCTCCTTGGACTCCACCACTGTGACAGGAATCAAGGACAATATTTTTACCCCTACCCTGGTAGTGGTGGCATATGGTATCAGGTCGTGACTGGGCCAAGCATGCTAGTCATGGCAAATACTGTGAGTGATGATGGTTGTGAAATTAGCTTTCTAAAAACTACCATAATGTTCAGCATTAACTTCTTCTTTTTTAACAATGACATGAAACAGATCTACAGCACACTGAGTCATCATGGAAAGTTTAATATTCCTGGGCCAAATAAATATTAAGAATCTCTGTTTTTGTTTGTTTTCTTCTACTGAAAAGCAACAAACCTCTTTGATCCTGTGGAAATTCCACATAAAGAGTAGCATCATCTTTCCATGAGTGAGTCTGACACGCCACACGATGAAAAAACAAGGAAAATGTCCAGACATTGGGCACACCTACCATCAGGAGGCACAAACTGTTTGGAGGCAGACACCCAGACTTCAATGGGATAGCGCAGGATCTCATCCAGGGGAGGCAACCTCACATTCTGCAGAAGTTCCTCCCTCTTGTGGCGTTGTTTGTTGGCTTCAGTGTTGTCCACACCTGACACATAAAATTTGGATGGATGGATGTGTGGGTGGGTGGGTGGGTAGATGGATGGATGGGTGGGTGGGTGGGTGGGTGGGTGGGTGGGTGGGTGGATGGATGGATGAATGGATGGATGGATGGATGGATGGGTGGATGGGTGGGTGGGTGGGTGGGTGGGTGGATGGTTGGCTGGCTGGATGGATGGATGGATGGATGGATGGATGGATGGATGGATGGATGGTACTTGCATTTGTGTCAAAGAATGAACCTTTTTAAAAAATTAGTCATGAAACCCATTAGATATGAGATCTCCCGTCGCACAAGAGTAAGACTCCCTGCAAAAGGTTTCAGCATCTCTTTCCAGTATTCAGCAGCCACTATTTTTCTAATGGTTGCTATTATCATGGTCTGAAGAAGATCTCTGGTAGAGTCATGCTTCATCATTACATGAGTTCATTTTCAAAACCTTGACTCGGCCTAACAACGTTTATATTTTGCCCTCTCTAGCTCCCTCATGCTTAGATCACAAGCACATTTTTCCAATCAAACATTGAACATGACTTCTGCATATTTGCATTGCTCAGCAATTTTCATGATCATAAATCTTCATTTGACCAAATTTTTTATGAGATAAAACCAGCATCATCCAGCCAAACTTTTAATCAAATCATCTTCACCTTACCATGATTTTCCCATGAAGTGGAACCAGACAAATCCTTACCTACCTTGCCCCCTTCTTCCTTCAAGCTTGCATCACCAGTAATGTCTTTCAAACATCTTTACATGACTTTCTCCTTCATGACTGTATCTCCAGCTTATCTATCCATCATGCATCTGTGACCGGGTGAAGTGACTCCCGAAGTCTTTACATGGACTCTTTCTCTCTCTCCCTCCCCCCCCTCCCCCTCCCCCCGCGACATTGCATGGTTTCCCTCTCTCCTCCCTCTATCATGTATCCTGCGTCTCAGACGCCCATGTTATATATGTTGTAAGACCAGCCTACATTGAAGCTTATAAGTCCAGGAGGGTCGCAGAGTGGCCTTTCCTTATCGTTTGTTATTTGAACTTGACATGTGACCGCGGACAGTTTCTCTCTTGTCGTTCTCACGCTATGCCTAAATTGTTATAAACAAGAGACAAATTTGATGCTTTCTCTAAATTAAGACATCTGATTGCAATGGTGCAATATTCATTCGGTTGACTTTGTTATGCCTATCGAGGCAACACTTGGTGTGAATAATTTCGAGTAAGTATAAGGCAGCAATGAGCCTTTTTCTATCATTAGGAAAACACAACCCAGAGACAGGCTGAGATCCGCGACCGCCGATCCCAAGCCTGGCTCCCCTGAGGTCCGCGCATTTCTTTGATAAGGAGGGACTGTCGGCAGGTCTAGAGAGACGCCCACCACCAGTCTCTTGGGAGACCACTGTCATCCAAGTTTAATAAAGAAAACTGGAAACGCCACGGGTTTGCCTCCTCCCTGTCTTGTACATCAACGGACCAGGAGCCTGCATCACCAACCAGGCACAACATCACCTTGGCTCCATCACATTCTGGCGTCGTCGGCAGGATACATGATAGAGGGAGAAGAGAGGGGAACAATGCAATGCCGGGGGGGGGGGGGGGGGGGGAGGGAGAGAGAGAGAGAGAGAGAGAGAGAGAGAGAGAGAGAGAGAGAGAGAGAGAGAGAGAGAGGAGAGAGAGAGAGAGAGAGAGAGAGAGGGAGAGAGAGAGGGAGAGAGAGGAGGAGAGAGAGGAGAGAGAGAGGAGAGAGAGAGGGAGAGAGAGAGAGGGAGAGAGAGAGAGAGAGAGAGAGAGAGAGAGAGAGAGAGAGAGAGAGAGAGAGAGAGAGAGAGAGAGAGAGAGAGAGAGAGAGAGAGAGAGAGAGAGAGAGAGAGAGAGAGAGTCCATGTAAAGACTTCAGGCTTCACTTCACCCGGTCACACATCTTCAGACTATTATGATTTTCCCATGAAAGAAAATAATACACATCCATACCTGTCTTTTCTTCTTTCTCTTTCATGCTGGCATCACCACCAGCTCCCACATCTCCAGCCCTTTCTTCAAAGCCAGCATCTTCTCTCTCGGTCTCTGCCTCATCCTCGTCCTCCTGCGTGAACTGCATGGCTCGAGCAAGCTGGGCACTGATCATCCCCCGCGCCTCCTCCTGCATGGCCATCAGGGCGGCCTGCTCCTCCTGCTCCTGGCTCTCTGATGAACACAAAGACAATCTCGCATGAAGAAATCATGAAATAGAGAGAGATGGGGGAAGTCAGATGCTCTGAAGAAGGAGTTTCCATTCCTGACATGCAGTCGCAATTGAAGAGGCAATACTTATCTCTGCTAATGAGTTTGTAATTCAACAAAATAACTTGCAAAGTTCACCATGGATTCTGATGACATTTGCTGCAAGGTCAGGGTTTCACCCAATAAAATTTGAAAGTTGTCTGTTATCTCCTTTGGGAATTACAATCATTAAGAGAATGTAAGAGGCAGAAAAGAGGCAGACAAAGGAAAAGATGGGAGGACAACGTCTCAGAGTGGACAGGGATGAGGCTCAGCGAAGCCTTGAGACAGTCCGAGAGGCAAGAGGAATGGAGAGAACTGGTTGCCAGATCATCTGTGGTGCCCCAACGGTCGTCCAGGCTACGGGACAAGTGAGTGAAGTGAAGTGAAGAGAATGTAGTTAGGAAAATGAAAGCATAAGGAGAGATGTTATTCCGCATCACAAAGCTGATGATGTCAAACTATTGATGACATGGGGTTATGCATTCGACACTCAGAGACTATTAGCTGGCGTGGTGCTAAAATGTATTAAACTTTGTAGCATCAGGCCTGCCTAGCATACAATCCTGCCGGAATTAATTATTCAGGACATGGAAGGGTAGGTGTGGATTTCTTGGTGGAAGTTTGTGCTCTAAGAGTGCTCTCTAGTTAACAATGTAAGGAGATGTGAGGGGAAACCATATGCTCTGAAGTAGGAAATCCCATTCCTGCTATTGAGTTGCATTTGAAGGTGCAGTGATGTAAAGGGATGCGATTAGTGGAAGCTGGATGGCCAGAAGTTGGAGTCCCCATTCTCAGCATCGAGGTATTGAGTCATGGCAGAGTGGGAGACATGGGGGATAGAAGGGACAGATGACAGCCCAGGTAGGGTAATGTCAACCAGGTAGGCTGGACAACAGAGAGGGAGATGTTCCCTTCTGCAACAGATTCTCTTGGGTGGCACTTAGTGCTGCTTGGGGTCGCCCCTGACCAAACTCCCAGAGTGGGCCCCAAATTGCTCTATGACCATGGGCTGCTCTATGACCACGGGCTGCTCTATGACCATGGGCTGCTCTATGACCATGGGCTGCTCTATGACCATGGGCTGCTCTATGACCCTATGACCACGGGCTGCTCTATGACCCTATGACCATGGGCTGCTCTATGACCATGGGCTGCTCTATGACCATGGGCTGCTCTATGACCATGTGCTGCTCTATGACCATGTGCTGCTCTATGACCATGGGCTGCTCTATGACCATGGGCTGCTCTATGACCACGGGCTGCTCTATGACCATGGGCTGCTCTATGACCACGGGCTGCTCTATGACCACGGGCTGCTCTATGACCACGGGCTGCTCTATGACCATGGGCTGCTCTATGACCCTATGACCATGGGCTGCTCTATGACCATGGGCTGCTCTATGACCATGGGCTGCTCTATGACCACGGGCTGCTCTATGACCATGGGCTGCTCTATGACCATGGGCTGCTCTATGACCACGGGCTGCTCTATGACCATGGGCTGCTCTATGACCATGGGCTGCTCTATGACCACGGGCTGCTCTATGACCCTATGACCATGGGCTGCTCTATGACCCTATGACCATGGGCTGCTCTATGACCCTATGACCACGGGCTGCTCTATGACCCTATGACCATGGGCTGCTCTATGACCATGGGCTGCTCTATGACCACGGGCTGCTCTATGACCATGGGCTGCTCTATGACCATGGGCTGCTCTATGACCATGGGCTGCTCTATGACCATGGGCTGCTCTATGACCACGGGCTGCTCTATGACCATGGGCTGCTCTATGACCATGGGCTGCTCTATGACCATGGGCTGCTCTATGACCCTATGACCATGGGCTGCTCTATGACCCTATGACCACGGGCTGCTCTATGACCATGGGCTGCTCTATGACCATGGGCTGCTCTATGACCATGGGCTGCTCTATGACCCTATGACCATGGGCTGCTCTATGACCCTATGACCATGGGCTGCTCTATGACCATGGGCTGCCCTATGATTATGGGCTGCTCTATGACCATGGGCTGCTCTATGACCATGGGCTGCCCTATGACCATGGGCTGCTCTATGACCATGGGCTGCTCTATGACCATGGGCTGCTCTATGACCATGGGCTGCCCTATGACCATGGGCTGCTCTATGACCATGGGCTGCTCTATGACCATGGGCTGCCCTATGACCATGGGCTGCTCTATGACCACGGGCTGCTCTATGACCACGGGCTGCTCTATGACCACGGGCTGCTCTATGACCACGGGCTGCTCTATGACCACGAGCTGCTCTATGACCATGGGCTGCCCTATGACCATGGGCTGCTCTATGACCATGGGCTGCCCTATGACCATGGGCTGCTCTATGACCATGGGCTGCTCTATGACCATGTGCTGCTCTATGACCATGGGCTGCTCTATGACCCTATGACCATGGGCTGCTCTATGACCCTATGACCATGGGCTGCTCTATGACCATGGGCTGCTCTATGACCATGGGCTGCTCTATGACCATGGGCTGCTCTATGACCATGGGCTGCTCTATGACCCTATGACCACGGGCTGCTCTATGACCACGGGCTGCTCTTTGACCATGGGCTGCTCTATGACCCTATGACCATGGGCTGCTCTATGACCACGGGCTGCTCTATGACCATGGGCTGCTCTATGACCATGGGCTGCTCTATGACCCTATGACCACGGGCTGCTCTATGACCACGGGCTGCTCTATGACCATGGGCTGCTCTATGACCCTATGACCATGGGCTGCTCTATGACCACGGGCTGCTCTATGACCATGGGCTGCTCTATGACCATGGGCTGCTCTATGACCATGGGCTGCTCTATGACCCTATGACCATGGGCTGCTCTATGACCACGGGCTGCTCTATGACCATCGGCTGGAGCTAATGTGGAGGACATCTAACTGTGTAAGTGAGGTGAAGATGGTGAAGCTCCTAAATTTACACCGTGGAATTAAGGCTGAAAAATGATAAATCTGGAAGTCCCTTGACAAAAGAATGAACTACTCAAAATGGTATCTGTAACACAATAAATTTATCTTCATTTGTATGACTTCCCCTGCAGAGAAACTGATACGGCACTTAGCATTGCTGGAGTTTCTCGAGTCCATCCGTGTCAAAGTGTGCCTCACCTCTGACAGAGTTGTCCATGGTCAAATCCCCTCCACCCCCCTGCCTCAGCATCATTCTCTCCATCTGGTCTGCCAGGTTGGATTTGTAGCTCTCCACAGCCCAGTCTATCAGGTCCTCTATGTCCAGAATGATGGTACCATCCTCTGTGTAGAGTCGACGCGCACCAGCCGACAGATTCAGTCGGTGAGTGCTCTGGTTCAGCAGCTGTATGAGGATAAAGATGATGATAATTATCAACACAATACCAACAACATTGACAATCTTCATGATCATCATTACTGCAATTGCCGTGATTGTTACTCTCATCAGTATATCATCATTGTTGCTTCTGTCACAAAAAAATGGTTGCAACTGTTGACATCTTTGTCATCATCATCATCATCATCATCATCATCATCATCATCATCATCATCATCATCATCATCATCATCAGTTCATACTGTCATCATCAACATCATCATCATCAGTTCATACTGTCATCATCATTCATCCCTTGCAAAAGCAGGGGCAATATCATGGTCATTATCTTCATCATTTTCATATGCATCATGATCATCATGAATTGTTTGTGAGGAACTCACATCCCTGACATCTGGGAAAATGTCAACTATTGGCCATGAATCTTCAGAATGAGGAGCTTCTCAAACTCTTCTCAATGCATGCGACACAGTCAACTTGTATTTAGAAAATCAAGACACCAAGTTTCCTGCATGCCATGTCCCTAGACATGCACTCATCATTACATTGATTCAAGCAATGCAACAGCGTGTGCTATTCTGCAGTAGCTATGAAGGCAAGAATTATGTTCCCGTTGTGTACTAACCACTGGGATGGATTCATGTGTCCAGCAGAACAACTTATAATTCAAACTGTATTGAATCTACAAAGGTTCCTTACATGCAACCACAGCTAACTTTTCATGCAAGCAAAAGAAAGAAAAAAAACTACAGAGCAGTTATGCCTACCCCCAATTTCAGCTTTGGGGGAAAACCACCAACAAAACAAGAAGGGCAAAGCCCATACGACTCACATGCTTGACCTTGACCTTTATATGACCTTGACCTTCAGGTGACTTTCAAGGTCAAAGTCAAACAACTAAACCTACCAATGACATCATACACAAATAAATGCTTTACACATTTTTCCTACCAAAATACATGTGACCTTGACCCAAGGTCAAGGTCATCCAAGGTCATGCAACACAAAGCTGTTAATTCAAGACATAGGAAGCACAATGGTGCTTATTGGCACTTTCTACCATGAGATATAGTCACTTTTAGTGGTTCACTACCCCATTTTGGTCACATTTCATAAGGGTCAAAGTGACCTTGACCTTGATGATATGTGAACAAATGTGTCTCATGATGAAAGTATAACATGTGCCCCACATAATTATTAAGTTTGAAACAGTTATCTTCCATAGTTCAGGGTCAAGGTCACTTCAAAATATGTATACAATCCAACTTTGAAGAGCTCCTGTGACCTTGACCTTGAAGCAAGGTCAACCAAACTGGTATCAAAAGATAGGGCTTGCTTTGACCTATATACCACTTGTAGCTAAGGTCGCCATTCTCAATAACGTGGGAGAAAATTGGGAAAATGTGAAAAATGACTGTTTTTGAGACCACATTTATGGCTCCTGTGACCTTGACCTTGAAGCAAGGTCAAGTCACTATGTATGTGTTTTGAGGCCTTGTCATCATACACCATCATGCCACATTTGGTGTTGATAGACTTAATAGTCTCCGAGAAAAATCCAACGTTTAAGTTTTTTTACGCCCGGACGCCCGGACGCCCGGACGGACGGACGACACGGCTGAGTACATAGACTCACTTTTGCTTCGCATGTGAGTCAAAAAGGGATGCAGCTACATGTGGGGAACATAATTGCTATTATTATCATTTTAAAGTTTACACTCACCTGTCTTTCAAGAGAAGAGAACAGAGTCCATTGCATAATTATTGAATACAAGTTTTAAGCAGTTTACCTACATTATATACATGTCTCAGCTACAACTCTAGAATTAACAGATCACTCTTTGGCTTCAGCTTTCAGAGACCGTTAACAGGTACTCTTGAGGTCAGACAAGTCTTTGCTGGTGTACTGCCTGTCAACTGCCATTCTTTGTCTAGATTTAAGGAGGATGCTTCACAGAAAAGAGCATTCGTGAGACAACTTAGCCATTGTAATGATTTGGGGGGACAAATCCACCTTCAGGGGAAAGGTAGGCATGTCTGCTATTGTCAAGCTCTACTATGACAGCCAAAGCTTCAAAAACAGGAAAGCCAGTGCCTGTCTTACCCCCTCAATACTGGAGCCACAGATGATCTCCCCAGGCCTCAGTCGTCCCTCCCCGTTCTTGTAGGCCATGATCTTGACAGTGCGCACAGAGCGGGCAGCAGAGATCTCCTTGGCAATGGTGCTGAGGCTCATCTCTTCTCGCAGGGCATTCAGTTTGTCCTCCCACTTCTCCAGTGTGATCTGCGCCTCATGTGTGCTCAGGTCCACCTTGCTGTTCAGCACACGGAAGCTGCCCACATGGGGCAGTCGCAGTTTCTTGGCTGTGAACGGGAGTTTTGTTTGAATGACTTTTTTTAATCAATCAAAATGTGGACAGAATCTACCTTATTATTTAAATGAAGAAAGGCCATTCAGTTGTTTTGTGAAGAGAAACCTGGTCAGAGAACCTCATACCAAATCCAGACAACAATTAATGTATAGCTATTCCGAAAAATATTACAAATGGGGTATGTGTAAACAATTGTGACTCTTCAGTATGGGACTGTTGCTATAAGAGGACTGCATGTGCATGTAAAATTGTTGGATAATACTGCATTTATTAGTTCATTTGCTAATTTGTTTTATTTGTATTTTATTTAATAATCTATTAGAACACGTTGACAAGTAACCTGCAAAATAAGTGCAGGATCTAGGGTCCGATGTTGTGAACATTTATGTTTACTTTCAATTAGCAAGCAATAAATACAAATGTAATATTAAAAAAAATGGATTTGGCAAACTTCCTAAATGAAAGAAAGACATATATTGTTGTGAAAAAACAAACAAAGAATGCCAAAATAAACCAAATTGATGTTAAGCATAATGTGTATTCTTCAACAATAAAAAGTCCTGTAACATCAAAATATGTCATACTATACGATGACCATTATCATGACCTCAAGATCATTAAGTGATCCTGAAGTTTCCAGAACATGGAATTAAGTTGGCACTGCACACTCTCCAAGATCCACAAGTCTCTTTAAGAATGCAGACAACAGCCAACATGCCTGTTGGGTTTCTTGGTATTTGATTGTTTTTTTAATAAGCTTGCACATACAGTCTCTTTAGTTCTAAGTCCACAAAGACATACAGATCTGGCTAGCCCACCTTCCCCCATGGCGCAGTAGAACGGCATGTTGGGAGGGAGTTTGCTGAGCTTGTAGCGCCCACGCATGGCTCTGGCACAAGACATGCAGACAAAGATCTCCATGGGACGGCGTCTCTCTGCCACTGACGTCATGGTGGAGGCAGGAATCTCTGCTGCGTAGCCCTAAAGGTAAAGCACAGTATAATGCCTTGGTGGTGGAAATCTGCAGGAGCAGTGTTGTAAATCTGATGTCAGGGATAGTTTGTGAAGGTTTATTCTAAGCTCTCTTTTAACATAACATTAACTCATCAAATTATTACTGATTAGGTTTTAAAGACTGAGAGTTTATTTAAAAACACAATTGGAACCCTCAGCTAATGAGTTTCCATAGAGTAGAATAAAAAGAGCAAAGAGAAAGTGTTATTTTGTTTGGAAGACATGCTTACAGGTTGATCAATCTTTGCAGTCTTGACAACAGCATAGGTGCACACATCTGCCTTGTTTGCAGCAGTGATTTCTGAAAAGAAAAATTTACAGTAAATATAAAACCTCCATTCCATAATCATTTCTTATTCCCATACTCCAGTAAAAAGTGTTTGCTACAGATACATTTTAAAGAAAGTCATTTTGGAAATGGAGAGATTCCTTAAAGTCAAGAGCAAAGTCTTGCATACTCACTATTTTCTTGATTTTCGTCGATGTCGGGATTATTGCAGATTTGAATTGCATAACCATCCTACTAACCAGTGCTGGTCGTTATAAGTGTGAAATGTGCTCGAAAATATTTATAAAATCTTAAAATGTACACTACCTGTCACCGAAATAAATTGTTTATTTGATTTTTGGAGCTGACGGTGTCGTTGTTTTCCACTTGACAACATACACGATCGAAGCTTGAATGCCGACATGTTTGGTATCATTTTGTAGCTCTTTCCATTAGGAGAATACTGCAAGGGAGAGAACTCCTCTATACTAACTCGTGATAGCGCAATTGACCTGAATAGGAGAGCCTATTTTGCATGGGAACAAAGGAAAAGGTCACGTGGACCAATCAGAAGCTTAGGATTCCTCCCACAATTCTCCACTGCATGACGACAACATGGCGCCTCAGGTTGATCGTGGAATCTATTCGTGGCTCTTCGCGTGTATTGTTATTGTGATTTTGGTGCACTGAAGAAGCCAAATGCCGAGGAAAGGAAAACTGCTTAGGAGCAGGCAGTTAGAAGCTGCCAGGGCTGCAAAACGGCAGGATCTACCTCCTGCACGATGTCAACTGATTCTCCACGACACGAGTGATCGGTTATTTCACCTCCTGCGCCGATGTCAACAACAGATTCTCCAGTCCCATCTACTTCGTCGGCTGATTGTGCAACTCAAGAACCGTTTCCATCCACTTCCCAAGCTGGAATTAGTGAATCAACTTCGGTTTCTGCATCTTGGAAAAAATTTAGAAATAGCAGCAAGCAGAAGGGCAGACACTGCCTGTGGAGATGCTCAGTCTCAGAAGTGGCTGATTTCCCACGTGGATCAGTTGACGAAACTGCTGGCACAAGTTCCTTGCCCAGAATGTTTTGAAAATCAACTGGAAGTAGGCATCTGTAAAGGTGGAAATCAAGGATTTTCCACTAAATTGGAGCTCCTGTGTCACAAATGCCCCTTCAGAGCCGATGAACTGAGTTCTCCAAGAGTGGGAGGGTCCACAAAGAAGAACGTGGCATTTGAAGTCAACAGACTGATGACTCTGTTTAGTCATGTGGTTGGGACAGGCCATCGGGTTCAAGAGAAATTCAGCACCATCTTCGGATTGCCAGGAATGCACAAGAAGACCTTCCAGCGCCACGATCGGCTACTGACAGGTAAGAAAAACAATCATCTTGCTCAATTAAATTTCTTACATTGATCTGTGTATAATTATTGGTATTTTGTCGCATTCTGACATGATTCTAAATCCATAATTACTGCTTCCTATGAATTGATTATTGTAGTCATCTAAGCTTTGTTTTCAGTTAGTATTTATGAATATGATCATATATTTAGTCCATGTTTTGTAATTTGCAGAAGTTGAAGTTCAGGAGGGTGCAGAGGTCCTGGAGCGTGCTGCTGCTGCTGTCAGAGAGGCCTACTCAGCAACTGATGAAGATCTTCAGGAGAGTCTTGTTGGAGGAGAGATTCCCATCATAGACATTAGTGTATCTTATGATGGGACCTGGCACAAAAGAGTCATTGTGCTGATAAGCATTTATTTTGCATTTTGTCCAACTCGGTTTTGAAGTGTCTGTAATTTTTTATAAATAGTTTCAGGAAAGATTTTGTCTAGATATTAGCTGTGGAGGTTGTTCAAGTTTCATAATGAGGGGCCAGCAATGCCATATGACTGGAGAAGTTTGATTATTGAATACTAGGACATTGAATCTTTTTTCCTTGATTTCTCAAAATACGGTTTTTGCTATATTTGAAAATACAAGGGAAAAAAGGGGACATGATACAGCCCTGAAATTTACAGGTCTTATTCTTTCTTATGTTTCCTTCATTATTACAGAATAATATTGAGATTTTCATGCAAGAATCTGCTGTATTTCTTCATCCAGTTGATTTCTTCAGTCTAATCAGTCATTGTGCTGATAAGCATTTATTTTGCGTTTTGTCCAACTCGGTTTTATAGTGTCTGTAATTTTTTATAAATAGTTTCAGGAAAGATTTTGTCTAGATATTAGCTGTGGAGGTTGTTCATATGTTTCAAAATGAGGGGCAGCAATGCCATATGACTGGGGAAGTTTGATTATTGAATACTAGGACATTGAATCATGTTTTCCTTGATTTCTCAAAATACGGTTTTTGCTATATTTGAAAATACAAGGAAAAAAAGGGAAGCATGATACAGCCCTGCAATTTACAGGTCTTATTCTTTCTTATGTTTCCTTCATTCTTACAGAACAATATTGATATTTTCCCATTCTTCTTGTTGTAATTGTCTAAAATGTGTCTGGGAAACAGGGTTTTCACGGCATAGCTTATGGGATAGTGGACCTCAAATTCAGAAAATTGGTTAGACTGCATATAAATTGATGCCCTTCTGTAAAAAGTTTGAGTTGATGTGTATCTTGCTGAATACAAAAAATGGTGTACTTATGAGTTGTAGTTTTTGAGTTTTGTATTTTTAAATATATTGCATGTGGCGGCCATCTTGGAAGGTTTCCATGGCAACAGAAGGTTTAAAAAAATTTATCTTTACAGTTTTTAATACCCAACATGTGTACCTTTGATATGAAAATAATTATGTATTTAGAAAAGAACT
>JAWQFJ010028205.1:112500-120000 GCA_034096865.1 Theodoxus fluviatilis | reverse complement strand
TGGGATTGCTTGTAGCTGGTTTGCACTTCCCCTTCGCTGGGAGCTTGGGGGAAGTATTGCCGCTGTTTGGCGTCAGTTGACGTTTGTGTGGATTTGCCATTTTAACGCTTGTGTGTGAGTTTGAGAATTGGACGCTTGACGTTGAGTGCAAGCGCTAGTTCGCGGTTGTGTTGGTGTGTCGTTGCTCGTCGAAATGGGCTACGACGGTCTGGTGTTAGTTTCGCTATGCGCGTTAGGGCGGCCTTCCTTCACGCTAGGCGTGAGGGTGGCGTGCGCTATCTGGCGTTGACAAGGTGGTGGCGCCGAGGTCGGAGGTACGCAGGAATTCTCGCTCTTTATGGAGTGCGTGTTTCTGCTTTCCCTCCTTATCTTGCGTCCACTGCTGGGGTGTATGCTTGGTTGTTGTCTTCGCGTGGCGTGCTTCCGCGGCGTTTCCTGTCTTGATAGGTGATGCTGCGGAGTTCGGTCTTGGCACGCTGTGGTTGTTAGGCCCAACACTCGGTCTGCTAGATGGTGGACGCTGTGCTGGGCCTGCATTTGCTTTCTCTGCTGGTGGATAGGGGCGAGGGGGGTTTCTAGCCCAGCCCCTCCCCTGTCCCGTGCATGTGGGAGAGGCGTTTGCTGTCTTCTCCTCTTCTGTTTCTTTCCGCGGGTCAGACCGCGGTTTTGTTTTGCTTTCCGTCTCTCCCCCTGTGCGATCCTCTGTGCCCAGCCCTCCGCTCCCATGCGGTCGAGCTCCTCGGTTGGGTTACGACGGAGCGTTGCCACCGGCCTTTCAGCTAACACTGCCTGGTCTGGTCTGCATGCCGTCTCTCCCCCTGTGCGATCCTCTGTGCCCAGCCCTCCGCTCCCATGCGGTCGAGCTCCTCGGTTGGGTTACGACGGAGCGTTGCCACCGGCCTTTCAGCTAACACTGCCTGGTCCGGTCTGCATGCCATCTCTCCCCCTGTGCGATCCTCTGTGCCCAGCCCTCCGCTCCCATGCGGTCGAGCTCCTCGGTTGGGTTACGACAGAGCGTTGCCACCGGCCTTTCAGCTAACACTGCCTGGTCCGGTCTGCATGCCGTCTCTCCCCCTGTGCGATCCTCTGTGCCCAGCCCTCCGCTCCCATGCGGTCGAGCTCCTCGGTTGGGTTACGACGGAGCGTTGCCACCGGCCTTTCAGCTAACACTGCCTGGTCCGGTCTGCATGCCGTCTCTCCCCCTGTGCGATCCTCTGTGCCCAGCCCTCCGCTCCCATGCGGTCGAGCTCCTCGGTTGGGTTACGACGGAGCGTTGCCACCGGCCTTTCAGCTAACACTGCCTGGTCCGGTCTGCATGCCGTCTCTTCCCCTGTGCGATCCTCTGTGCCCAGCCCCTCCGCTCCCATGCGGTCGCGCTCTGTGGTTGGGTCACGACGGAGCGTTGCCACCGGCTTTTCAGCTCACGTTGTGGCCAGTTCCCGCGCCCTTGGATAGTGGCGTGATGTGGCTTTCTGTGGGAAGGCGTTCCACGGACAGGTATGTATTGTGCGGTCAGTTGTGGCCAGTTCCCGCGCCCTTGGATAGTGGCGCGATGCGGTTTTCTGTTGGAAGGCGGTCCCACGCTCCTCACGGGTCGAGCTCGGGACAGGTATGTATTGGACGCTCACGGAAGGCGGTCCCCTCGGGTCGAGTCCTGGTGCGATGCGAACAGGGCAGAGCCTTGCTCCCGGCCCTTCAGCTCACGCTGTTGGGTCCGGTGAGCCCGCCGCCCTCTTTCCTGTGCGTTCCTCTGTGCCCAGCCCTCCGCTCCCATGCGGTCGAGCTCCTCGGTTGGGTTACGACGGAGCGTTGCCACCGGCCTTTCAGCTAACACTGCCTGGTCCGGTCTGCATGCCGTCTCTCCCCCTGTGCGATCCTCTGTGCCCAGCCCCTCCGCTCCCATGCGGTTGCGCTCTGTGGTTGGGTCGCGACGGAGCGTTGCCACCGGCTTTTCAGCTCACGCTGCCTAGTCCGGTCAGCATGCCGTCTCTTCCAATGTGCGATGCGAACAGGGCAGAGCCTTGCTCCCGGCCCTTCAGCTCACGCTGTCGGGTCCGGTGAGCCCGCCGCCCTCTTTCCTGTGCGTTCCTCTGTGCCCCGCCCCTACGCTCCTGGGAGATCGAGCAGGACGGGGCACTCTCACCGCGCTCCCGGGCGGTCGAGCTCTGCTGTTGGGTTGTGGCGGAGCGTTGCCCCCGGCCTTTCAGCTAACACTGCCTGGTCCGGTCTGCATGCCGTCTCTCCCCCTGTGCGTTCCTCTGTGCCCCGCCCCTACGCTCCCGAGAGGTTGAGAGGGGTGGGCGCTCTCTCCACGCTCCCGGGGGTCGGGCTCTGCGGTGGGGTTACAGCGGTGCGTTGTCACCGGCCTTTCAGCTACTACTGCCACCTCTCCCTCTGTACTCCGCTGTGCCCCACTCCTGCCCTTCCTTGGGTTCGGACAGGGCGGTGCGTCGTCTGCACCGTGTTTCCAGTTGTGTGCGTTTTGCGGTCTCCCAGCGCCGCAGTGTGCTGTCCGGCCGCTCGGCGGGCGTTCCGGCGGATCGGCACGCCGCTTTTGTTCCTGTGCGTTCTTCTGTGCCCCGTCCCTGTGCTCCCGCGCGGTCGAGCGTGTCGGTGCGGCACAGTCCTGTGCTTCGTCTCCGTGCTCCCCGGGGGTCCTCGGGTCGGCGCTTTTCCCCTGACTGTCGGCACCATCGGTCTGTGGATCGTGGTCCACGTTCTCCTGTGTGGAGGGGGGGAGGGGCGTCTTCTCTCTCTGGGTCTGTTTCTCGAGCTCGGGGGGGGGGGGGGGGGGGCGTCGGGAGAGCATTGCGTCTGGCCGTTCAGCGGTTGCTGTTTGGCCCAATGTGCGCGCCGCCTTTCCTACTCAGGCTCTAGTGCCACGCCCTCGCACTCTCGACATGTCGAGTGGGGAGGGGCGGCACAGGCGTGAGTCTGTGTTCTCTGGCTCAATGGTTTCAGGCTCTCGGCCAGATGCCTTTGCTTGGTCGTGGTCGGGCATGGCAGTCTACGCTTTCCCTTCCACGCGCCTTCTTCCGAGGTGTTGGCTCCGGTCGCCCTAGAGCGTCCCCGCCTGTTCTGGTGGCGCCGTTCTGGCCTGTAGCTTCCTGGTTCCCTGTTCTGCTAGCTCTGGCGGATGGGGAGCACATCGAGCTTCATCTCTGGTGCACTCTGGTGCAGCCTCGTGCGGGAATTGGTCATCCGAAGGTTCACTTGTTGCAACTTCTGCTTGGCTTCTTTCCCCTGCGGGTTCACTTGGCTGCTCTCGTTGTGGCGCGCATCCTATGTCACTGTTTGGGCGTGCGCTCCCGTGTTATCTGGTCCGAACTCAGTCCCGTCGTCTGCGGGACCGACGACTGTTTCTGCCACTTACACGTCGTCGCGCTCAGGTGTCTTCGATGTTTTTCTTGCTGGATACGTGTTTTTCGCGGAGGCGTACGCTTATGCGTTTCCTCCTGCTGGTGCCTCTTGGACTCATGAACTCCGCATGGGTGCCTTCTCTGTAACGTTTGCCACGGATGTTTCTTTGGCTTACCTTATGGGACGGCCTGCTGGCGCAGTGACTGTTTCCCATGCACTACCTGCGTGATGTTCGAGTTCTTCGTTCCATGGCGTCACAGTTGGTTGTTGCGGGTTCGGCTCTTAGTGTGTAATGGTGAGTGTTTTTTGTTTTTTTGTTTGTTTTTTTTTCCTTTTGTTCGGTGCTTATGCACAACCCACCTCCCAGGGTTGGGTAATCATGTCACTGTTGTCTACTGGTAGAGTATGGAAGAGGAAACTTTAAGAAATTTAAACTAATTTCTATGTTTTCCTGACATACTTACCAGTAGACAACGGACGGTCCCTCCCGCCTCCCCGTTTGTGCATTGCTGGGGTTATCTCCACATGTCAAAAAGAGGCCTGGACCGTGGCTACCTGCGGTATTTATACCCGGCGCCTGCAGGACAGGGGAGATAACTCCCGCTGCCCCGGCAACGGCGGCCGCGCGGTATAGGCAATTGGATTGGTCCGATGCAGGTAGCCACAGGTGGGTAAGATTTTTGCAAATTCTTTTTCGAGGGTTCAAGGTCATATGTCACTGTTGTCTACTGGTAAGTATGTCAGGGAAACATAGAAATTAGTTTAAATTTCTTAAAATTATTACCACCACCACCACCACCACCAAGACCAATACCATCAACATCATACTGCTATTGTTGTTACTGAAGTTGAAGCTGGTGGTACATTACTGTTTTGGTTCCTTATAATTCATTCTCATTCTTATGTAATCATCAAATTTCACTTCTACATTTTATTTCAAACTACATACATATCATGTCACATGTTAATGCAGGAGAGACCAGGTTACTCCTGGTTGTAATCAAGCAGCCCTCACATGTTAATGCAGGAGAGACCAGGTTACTCCTGGTTGCAATCAAGCAGCCCTCACCTGTAATCAAGCAGCCCTCACCTGTAATCAAGCAGCCCTCACCTGTAATCAAGCAGCCCTCACCTTCTGGGTTGCGAAGGGCACAGTACTGGCGGACTTTGGCGACGTCTGCAGACAGCTGGGCCAGGAGAAGTCGGCGCTGCTGCTCCGTCCGCGTCAGGCGGGGGTCAGTCCACGGCTCGCCACAGGACACGTACACCAACTGGTCACGCTTCAGCGTCTGCAGCGTGAAGTGCTCCATTCCTCTCTCGTCAAACAGCCGCCTTGCAGCGAAGGGCAAATTCAGCAGAGCCGTACAGTGGTCCAGGAACTGCGGAGAAATTGAAATGTTAGTTATCATGGGCAGGAGGTCCTGAATATTTTTTCCTTTGTAAGTTCTATGGTTATTTTAATTATCCCCAATGTTTTGATCAAAGATCAATGTTTGAACAGATGAAACTCACATTCTAAAATTATTCCCATTGCAGATTAAAAGATGCAAATGCAATTAATGTGTGCATCTGTTATTTACATTCAACAACTACATCAAAACAAACTGCAGATTCAATTTCAAAGCAACAAATTAAAAAATTATTGTAATCCACTACCATCATCCCAGAATTGGCACCCATATATCTGTTAGGATCAGGAATGCAGTTTCCGTGAAACAAAAGAGGATCAATCTAGAAAAAAGGCAATACTGTGACTTAGACTTAGGGCACCGATGTTTATTACCAGAGCAATCAAGACTTTTAAAGTTATGATAGTGTCACAGAGGTAATACAAATTCACCATCAGAGCAAGCTTCATAGTTCTGGTATACCAACCTGATGTACAGGGTTGTACCCACCATGACAAGCTCCACAGCAGAGTGTCAAAGATGTGTGAAGGACATAACAAGTCAATATCACAGAAACTTTCAGCTTCCTGTTTTACTAGAACGGAGATGTTTCCAGCTTGCACCCACCATGACAAACTCCAGTTCCCGGACAGTGAGGTCACGGCAGTGCAGCTGGATGTCCACCTCCACTGCGTCAGGACTGGGCCCTGGCTCCTGCATCTTGTTTTTCCCTGTCTTGTCCTTCTCCTTCTTGCTCATCTCCTTCTTGCACGTCTCCTTCATCATCTGGAGTGGATGGAAGTGACACAGACTATGAGAGAGAATGAATATAGAAAAATAAGGAGGAGTGAGAGAGAGACGGAAAGAGATAGGAAGTGAAAGCAAAAGGGTTGAGAAGCAGGTATAAGAAGCTTCGTAAATGTCTGTGTTACAAGCATCTCAGGTGGTAACTGAGGCTGAATGAGTTGAAGTCGGCAAGATTTCCGGACACTGTACCCCAGTTTTGAAATCTCGGCCTTACAGTCACGTGACTCGCATGCCCGGGAGTTATGCTAAGATCCGGCCGCATTAATGTATCTGCGTTTTGTGATAAACGTCTTGCTTGGCGATACTGTACGCCATGCACCTTAACGGTCCATGTGATTCGGGTGTAATCTTAAGCTAAACGACGTTTATAAATGTCCGTTCTCGTGAGAAATGCCGAGATTTGAAACTGGGGTACAGTGTCCGGAAATGTTGCTGACAACGACCATTTCAGCGTAACTGAGAGGTTGCAGGTTCAGTTCCCGCCTGTGGTACACATTTTTCCTGTCTGTCCCTCATAGGGTTTTAGCTCTGTATGTAACATTGCCACAAAGGAGAAAATAACAATGAGACCTCATCTAATTTCCAGGGAGTATATATCATGCTTTCTACGGTTTTGGATCAGCAACATTAATGTCATACTACATAGACACTTCCAGGCAAACACAGCTGTAGCATCTGAGTGAAGTGGCACCTACGTTGGTGAGGTTGGGGCCAACCACTGTGGTGGCACGCTGCGCATCTCTCTCCCCGTTCTTCATGACCAGCAGTCTCAAGGGGGTCACTGAAAAAGGAATAATACAAATCAAATGCCCTCCGTGAGACAAATCTATCCCAGCCGAAAATTCTGGTGTTTCCAGCACAACAGGATATCATCCAATCAGATGTGCAGTAATAAATGATGTCCCTTTACACAATAATCTGTGTTTGCCATCATTCCCAGATGATCCCTTGCCAACCAGCCGAGATGTGGGCTAGCTTTTCAGTTTTTAAAATCAAACTCACTGTCTTAAATATGATAACCAACAAGCAAACTGCCCCAAGTCTCAACTGCTAAATTTAGAACACTGAGTATGACAAGGGAAACAAAAGAGAGCAGCAGCATAGTTGACATCTACATCAGTATGGGAATGGTAGCGAGGGGTAGAGACAAAATGTTCATAAGCAATAATTTTGGGGGTGGGGTGGGTGGTGGGTGGTGGGTGGGGGTGGGGGGGTGGGGTGTGTTTGAATGACCAACATACATTCCCTGCAGAGATGATGGATACTTATGGCAGAATCAATTTTTTTCATTGAAAAATCACATAGAATTTTGCCACATGGCCATACACTCACTTCAGGAAATTACACAACAAAAGTGAAAACTCCAACAGTAAATGTGCGCATTTCATGAACAAATGGCAGGGATACATGGACAACATTTTGAAGCAGCTTGGTCCATGTCGTCACTTACTTCCAGACAGCTGGTTCTTCTTGCCCTTGATCTGGTAGAGAGGCGCATTTGGAAGCAAGTAGCCCTCCATGGGCCAGTCGTACTCCTGCAACAGCAGCACAGAGTCACACATGGCCAGAGACACTTAATGCAACAGCAGCATAGAGTCACACATGACCAGAGACATTCAATGCCCCTGCAACAGCAGCACAGTCACACATGGCCAGAGACACTCAATGTCCCTGCAACAGCAGCACAGTGTCACACATGGCCAGAGACACTTAATGCAACAGCAGCACAGTCACACATGGCCAGAGACACTTAATGCCCCTGCAACAGCAGCACAGTCACACATGGCCAGAGACACTCAATGCCCCTGCAACAGCAGCACAGTCACACATGGCCAGAGACACTCAATGCCCCTGCAACAGCAGCACAGTGCCACATGGCCAGAGACACTCAATGCAACAGCAGCACAGTCACACATGGCCAGAGACACTTAATGCAACAGCAGCA